>VTPC01004122.1:0-13643 GCA_011009095.1 Ignelater luminosus
AAAAACCGTTTAGCCAACCACCACACACTGAAATCCCTTTTCCTTCAGAAATACTCACCCGTTTCCACAATCTCCATAACATCATTATTCCAACCTCGTCCTCCATCACCAACAACTTCGACTTTCAACTGCAACCCAACAATCTTCAACATATGTACACTCCATCAGCTCCGCAGTTCCAAAGAACTGCCGCAACGCCAACTCCTTAGGTCATACAGAAATCCTTGAGGGCAAACAACCACCAATTCTACTCACGGCTTGAGAGAAGCTAAAGGGCTTCTAATGCCGCCACGTCCCAGCGTGGCATGCCGATGATTTGACTTGAAATGTTGGAAAGAAAATTTTTGCTCTCTTTCTAAAAGCTGCCATGTGTTGATCTCATATCTCTTACGGCTTCCAAGGCGTACGCTTGCGAAGTGGCTAATCCGAAAAACTTTTAACCTTCCGGAAACAATTAGTTCGTTTTGCGCGTTCTTTTTCGTTTCCCGCGATCTTTTTCGTTTCCCGCTGTTTTGTTACGTTTCGGAGTTGGACCCGAGAAATCGAAAAAACCGATCTGATTCTCGTTCGGGGAGAGGGGTGGAGACATCGAGACATAGTTTTTGACAAACCGCTTCCCAAAATGGGTGGACGTTTTTCAGAGTGTCCACTTTTTTCGAGTTCCTCCCAGGGGCCACTTTGCCTGCGGCTTCGGCGGTGCACGGGGATCCGCTAGGTCCGACTGCTTTTTGTCTCGTTGCGATATCTCCGACCGTTTAGATAACCTAACACTCGACACACACGTTGTAGTAGTCCATTTACTCTGGAAGATTAAACACACTTGTTTAACGTTACATTTGTTGTAGAAGACAAGGTACACGCAGTCAATGCTGCGTGTGCTGTGAAAGATCTACCATCCAGACATTTAAAGAGAATCCGACTTGGTTACTAGATGGCCTCCTACAAGGTGGATTTTCGTGAGCCCACTAATGCATATTGTGACAATTAAAAATGCCGTCTCTACCGGTTTTTATTTTACGGAACAATTCTTGTTCAAAATTATTTCCAACTTCGAATGGCTCGCGAGGGAAGAGGAACATTTTCGTATAGGCTTTTCTTTTCAGTTGTATTTAAAGAAACTTTCTACGTGAAGCTGTTTCGCCAATTATCGAACACCCTGTATATAAGAAGAGGATGACTAAAAGAGAAGACAAAGCTTTAAAAAAACTCAGAAAGGCAATGTTCAAAACGACTTTCGACGTGAATTGGGGCTCTTAATGGATGTAGTGAAACAGGATGTGGGCAGAAGTAATGATGGCAATACTGCTAGGTAGTTCTGCACAGATTATAAAAGATCTACTGACAGAAAAGATTGACTGATTCAAAATGTCCGAAGAATCCAGTTGATTGACATCGTTGTGTAGGAGGTTTATGCCAAATTATCCAAATATGATAGAATAAGAGTCGATAAGAAATTGATACGAAAAAGATTTCTGTTTACTTTAAAAAAATAGAAGTAAAGGGGTAGTTGTTACGTTAAAATTGCTAAGTCTAAGGCTTCTACCGGCTGAATAAATTATCAGTGAATCCTGTCACTGAAAGTTGTTATTTGTTAAGAGAACTCGTTGTTTATATTCGTCAGTTCAGGTTGTCAGAAAAAAAGTGATCTTGCAGAACTCTCACAAACGTTTTCTAAAATATTAATTTGCTATTTTTACACTTACCAGTCTACTTCGTATAGGTGCAATAGCAGAAGATGGTGGCGTGGGAGTTTTCAAAACGGAAGGTTTCTTTTCTGGATCTTCTACGGAAGCCATAATATTGATAATGGGAGTCGAGGGTACTTTTCCTTGAACGGCATCTTCTGTATCGATCCTCCATGATCTCACCATATGGAAAAAATATAACAAGTTCGGCATGGCTCATCTGGACTTCTTTTAAATATTGTGTTGTTTAACTTCCGTTTTCCTCTAAAAGGAACGAACGAATAAATTGCAAACGATTAATTCAGCTGTATAAGAGGACTTATCATGAAATTTCTTTATCGAAAATGCACGATTTCAATATAATTATTATAAAACATAAATGTTATTATTGCTAAGTTATAAATTGCATTAACATGTTGTAATTTACATGATAATTTAGATTATTCATAATGACAACGTGATAATTTGATTGATTCCTCTTTCATGACGTAATTTCTAGTTTGTATTTTCATATACGAATCGATCAAATATCAAAATCTTGATTTTAAATTTTAATATTTAGGGATCCCAAAATACCCCTTTTTGCTCGTTAAGTAACTTCATTAATTCATTATTAATTGCTTACCGATATCAAGCAAGCAATAATAATAATTAATATAATATTTCAGCTACCTTGATTAAATTAAATAAAACTTTTAATTGAGCACGTGTGCAAATTAGGAAAAATTTCCGCAAACTATCAGATTTCATTGTTATTGGAGAAATTATAAAATCAAACAACCAAACAATAACAATAACGTACCTGACGGTCACAAAAAATTAAAATCAATAATTAAAAACAAAACGCACTTTCTTAAAACAAAAAAAAAGCCAACTAAGCATTAATATACTTCCTTTTCAGTTGTCTCGTAAACAAGTGCGAACGTCAACTGAAGCGTCCGCACAACTTCGTAAAACTGACGCTCAAATCAACAAATGCAGATAAAAGGGATCGACGATGAGATTGAATTTTTTCTGTGTTTGTTCGCACTTTTGAATTAACCTCGGCGTACAGGAGAAAAATGCGAGGATCTTCTTATTAAAGATATGAAATCACTCGATATTATAAATGTGATACCTGTCGTCCGAGTTTTCGCGTGCTTTATGAACGCAATACCTAGGGTGGGATACATTTTCATTCATCACGTGTCATCAATAGTACTAATAAATTAATGGGAGTAAAACAAAATTTCAACAAGTAATTTTTTTTAATTAACTGATGAGGTTGTAAATAGATACAAGCTAGGGTGACATTGAAATCATTTATTGACGAGCGATACATTTGAATTATTAAAAAGGAATTTAGTAGTTATGATTAAATGTAAATTAAGAAATAAAATCTTAAAATTAAACGTGAAGTAGTTTCTTAATGGTGTATCCGGGAAATGAATAAACTGCAAGCAACACGCCGAGAATTAAAAAGATTAAAAGGGTGTACTTAACTATCGTCCATTTATACTGTTTACATATGAGAAACTTGCACGCCTTCAGGGGATTTCTCAACCAGGAAAGTGAGACATCAGGACGGCTGGAAAGAGAAAGAAAACTCATTTTAATAAATTAAGGAAGTAGATCTAAGTCGCTAAACGTTATTAAATAGCTTGAATTTTTCTTTATGTCTTCTTTAATTTAGTACATGGATGATGAAACCTGCAATTAGCTTAAATAAAAGAAAAAAAAAAGAAAATGAAAGGTAATATACTAACATACATTTGCTGTCTTTACAGCTTCAGTAGTTTATAAATCTGGAGAATGCACCGGACTGGTCAGTTGGTGGTTCTAGGCGTGGGTCAAATAAGATTAAAATCAACATTTGATTGTCAATCATACAGGTGTATTTAAAACCATTAAAAATGCTGAAGCTTGTTGAGTGGCCTTCAGATTTTTGGCAATTTAATAAATATATAGCCATAGACTTCATAGAATCTCCTTTAAAGTATATAAGAGAGCATAATTCATCACCAACAAGTCTAGAGATGCCAAAATCTTTTGAATACATTTAGATATCTCGGTTGGATTGAAAGATCTAAACAGTCTAATTACTACTTAGGGTAAACTTATAGATAAACAATAATGAAATTATTATGTTGGCTTGTGGAGTTAAGATGATCTTTCTGCTGAAATATCAATGAAATTAATAATTTGAAACACAGAGTTTTACATGCACACCTCTCTTTAAAGTCCTAGAACTGCTTCTATAAGTAGAATTTTAAAATTTGAGCACTAACTCACCTCTTGCAATTTTTTGCAAACTCAACCGTTTGAGTAAATTATACTTATTTTGAATGGCTGGAAGATCGTTATCTACTAATTTTGTTACTTCAAATAAAAGACAAAACGTGAAATGTGCAAATGACAACTCAACCCGTATGATGAAGAACAGACTCAAAGACATACTAAAAGTACTTAATGATAATAATATAGACTATAGAATACTACAGGTCATTGAACAACTCAACAAAAACAATACAACGCAAACAAAGACAAGAACCGGACTGACTAACGAAATCCCCATATCATCAGGTATAAGACAAGGATATCTAAATCTCCTACTTTTCAATGTTATTATGAACCAAATAATAAAGGACGTAAAAGAAACTAACATAAGATACAATATGGAGAGGACTGTTAGCACAGAATGAGGACGATCTTCAACGATCGTTATTTAGATTAAACAACACCTCGAAAGCATTCAACATGAAAATATCAACTCAGAAAACCCAATCTATGGTGATCTCGAAACACCTCTTGGTAGGAGATCAAATAATCGAGCAGGGTGGAAAATTCAAATATCTGGGGGGGGGGGTCGACATCTCAAAAGACAGAAACACCACAGAAGAAGAATTTATGAAACATGTGTGCGACCGATACTCACCTATGCAGCGGAGATACGAGCTGAAACAACCACAACAAAACGTTTTATGCAAACAACCGAAATGAAGACTCTCGGGACTATTGGTAGAGTAACCCTACGTAGGGTAGGGCGTAGAAATGAAAATATTTGGGATGTATGAGGTATCCAAGATGTAGTAAAGTGGACCCGCTCAAAACGAAGACTAATGTTAATAGAATGGACAACACATGCCTGGAAAAATCTGCAGCAGTTGAGAAACCACGCACAAAACAACCAGTAGGACGACCACCGAAACGATGGCGAGACAGCTGGACATCGACATCAGCGGAAGATCATTGAGGCAAAGATGGAAATAACTGGACTAGGTCCTAAATTAAGAGGAAGAAAAAGGAGAATATTTTTTTTGAGAAATTCTTGAACACGTAGAATTTATATTTTAATAAGGAATTTTTGAGCGCAGAAAGATTCTTTTGGACGATTCATGTTCTTGAGTTATGGAGTCATCATTTTTTAAAAATTACAACTCCAACTTGTTTACAGATTTCGATCAACTTCTCCACTGATTGAATGATGGTTAAAAACTTTTGATACCTTACACAATTTCTTTTTTTCTTGAGAAAAACACTTAATATTAAGTCTAACAACAGCTACATCTGTTCTCAGTAAAAATAACATTGAAGATAAAGAACAAAATCATTCATAAAATTTAATATAAACGTTCAAACTGTCTACCGTTTATCATTTGATATTGCCCTATTTGTGTACAGAGAGTTGAATCATTTGTGGTTTGTTTCAATCATTCTCAACTGTTAGGTCTATTAATGTGCGCTTTTGATCTTAAATGGCCACGCAAACAAAAATCTGAAGGGGTTAAGTCCGGCGATCTCGTAAGGCATTCAATTAGTCTTCGTTGTCCTATCCATCTGCTAGGCCATGTTAAGATCCAGAAAGAGATGAACTTTTGCACCAAAAAAAAAACTGCTAAAGCTGAAACCAATTCAAATCTGAGGAAATCCAAATATTTGGCAGAAATCAGATTCCCTTCAATCTTTTCTTGACGCTGGCTGTGAGACTCTTGGGCCCAACGAGGATCTTTTCGTGCCCAAAACCTACAGTTATGACGATTAACAGTCCTGTTAAGACAAAAAGTGACTTCATCAAAAAAAATAATGTTGCTTAACAGGCTAGGATCTCTATCATAGCGTAACCAAAAAAATGGGGTTGTAATTTAAAAAAAATGATGATGACGTCATAGCTCAAGAACATGAACTGCCCAAAACAATCTCTCTGCGCTCAAAAATGCTTTATAGAAATATAAAATCTATAAGTTCAAGGATTTTTCAAAAACACATTATACCTAGGAATTTCATAATTTCTGTCACTAAAACCTACAAATGCTTTTTCTATCATTTTTCTGTCATTTATTTACTAACTATTAACAAAGAGAAATATGAAGCATCTATTCAGAATGATTGCCATTTGCCCTTATACAAGCTTAAAGTCGATTAGACCAATCGTCTATTGCAACACGCAGTACCCGTACAGGAAAGGTCACCACTACCCGATTAAGAGCTCGCTTTAGGGACTCAATATTTGGGTGTCTTGTAGAGATAGCTACAGCCTCCAAAGTAGACCACAATTTACAGTCCAGTGGGTTCAGCAGCAGAAGAAATAAAGTCTGGCACATTTCGCTCAAGTAATCTCTGAGTCATTTTGGCCTTATGTGCAGGCGCAAAATCTTGTTGGAAGGTCCAAAACTTGTCTTGGAATAGAGCTTGATTGAGTGGATTCACAATTGGCTTTAAAACGGTGTCTTGATATATTTTGGAGGATGTTTTCACGTCTTTTTCGCAGAAATGAAGAGAAGAGACTCCCTCATACGTACCTCCCCATCAAACCTTAATCGAGGCAGGATAGTGACCTCGTTGAATTTTTGGAATAAGCTCTGATGCTTTTTTCGACGAGTAAGCATATATTCTATCATTCTGTTAGTTGAATGATTCTTCCACTGTGAAAATCATCTCGTCCGTAAAAAGAATATTGTGGTGTTTGTTATCCGTGTATCGAGCTAAGAGCTGTTTGCATTTCTCCTTCCTTTTCTTCTTTAATTTTAACTCTTTTATATGCACTTAATCTCAAATCATGCCTCAAAATGCGAGACATGAATCCATGAGATATTTTCATCTTACGAGTCATAATTTTTTGTTTTCGAATAGGATTTCGTTGAATTCGGGCTTTTATCGCTTTTATTGTTTTTGGTGTTCGAATACTGCATGACATTCCAGATATTAGGCGGTTTTTTAATCCTCCAGTATCCCCAAAAAATTTTACAGCTCGATACATGAACCTACGGCTAATACCTAGTGGCTGTAATGTTGAGAAAATCTTTCCTCTATCCGTACCGCACTTATAAACTCCAACTATAAGAATCCTATTTTTTATCACCTCAATTTATTTTTTAGAACACTTTGTTTGTTAAAACTTTTCAAGCACTTGAAGCGTAAAGATCAACAATTCAACGGCATAAAACAAAAAACTCCTGCGCTTGTTTTTTCATTTGTAGCAACTAAGATTATTCTTGTGACAGTATTTATGAAAGTACTAGGTATAATCAGATTATGAATTTTGTTCCGAAGGTAGGGTATGGTCCTTGTTGTTCACTCCCAAAAAAGAAATTAGCAATATCACATGCCGAGCCGCAGTAATCTTGAAGCGCTTCTGAACAGAAGCTGGAATGAAAATCCTCCTCCAATAGCCAGTATACTGTTCCCAGATATGTGATTGGTTTTTCAAAATACCAGAAAGATAGAAAAAAGACTAAAAAGGAAAAAGGGGGTCTACAAAAACCAAAAAACGCAACCCTCAGCATCCAGAAAACAAATTCGAGTTAAGCACAATCCGAATTTAAAAAAACAAAAGGTAACTAAAAACAAATCTTACCAAAATTGGTGTGTGGTCTTGATAGTAGATCACTGGATCAAATACGCCGAGTGCACCAAATAGTCTTAGTGGTCTAAACACCCTCATCCGCCGCTAGCGAAAGAAATATTATTCAAAACGGTGCAAGATCAACTTTGAACCTGTACGCACGACGATCGTTCAGGTTTTCTTTTTCTGCAAATCGGAAAAATGATACAAGTTTTCGAAAATCCAACAATGCAACCGGGTAAATGCCACCTGCAATCCAAAATCTATCTATAACCCAAATGCAGCTACCGCAACCTTGCCTGAATCCAATGCAACACATTCCCGTACCCAACATGTTCCCGAATACCACAACATCCAGAATCAAACATGCAATTAACAACCAAGACTTTCAGCAGACGTTCCATTACACTATCCACCCCTCCAGTCAAGCGGATCTCTACAAACCACCATGACCAACCCAGCTTACATACAATCGTGTTCTTACATCCCTACTCACTCAATTCAAAATCCTCATCCTCACACTACTCCACACGCCATGAGATGAGGCCATCAGCATAAATCACAACAAACACCCATGGCAACAAGTGAAAAAACACAAAAGAATCCCTAACTTGACTGTCAACACGCCCCCAGTAACTACTCAGTAAACTAACAATGACGCGTAACAACAGCAAAAAAATAACGATAATCAGCCTAGAGTTCCACCACCGCCACTCATCCTGAAAGCAATGTTAAGCCTAACACAAGTAACTGAAGAAGAGTATACCAAGATGTTGGCCAATGAAGTTGTCAAAGTAAATGCTCACATTGTTGACACCAATAGAAAACTTATCCGATACCTTGAAGACGAAAACATAATCCATCAAACCTATCAGTTAAAGGAAAGCCCTGCTCATAGCAATTAAAAACTTACACTACTCTGTCTCTCTTGACGACATCAAACAGGAACTTTAGAAAATGGGTCACACGGTACACAACATCGTGAAAATCAAACACTAACACTCTCAAGAGTTCTTCGTAGATCTTGGCGGCATGATAATAACCAAAGTATCTACGACTTCCAATACCTGAACAACACAAAGATTACTGTGGAAGCACCAAGGAAAAACCGTTGAATAATCCAGTGCATGCATTGTCAACAATATGGCCACTCTAAATCCTATTGCAATCATGCACGAAATCCAGAAATACCCCTGCAAAGCATGCCTCTTGTGAAGGGGACCACCCCTCAAACTACAAAGTCTGCAGCGTTTATAAAAACTTGATAGCCCAACGAAACATACCAAGACAGCCAACCGCCTATCAAATACCAACATCTACTACTACACCACATGAGCACACGACCTATGCGCGTGCAGCTACAAACAACTTTGTCACCTCAATACCTCAAACTACCACAAACATTGAACATCAACTAACAACCTTCCTAACCGAATTCAGAACGATGTTCTCTCACCTTTTCAACTAAAATAGTATGATTCTTAATTTACGTACCACAGTCATCAACAAATTGATCCCGTAATGGCTAAGTTTACAAGAATTGCAATCTGGAACACCAATGTGCTGCCCAATCACTTAAACCTCAACATATGGAAAACTCATTTTACCGATAGAACCAAATTTACAATCTTCCATTATTCCACTTACAATACTATTCATCCCGATGGAACCGCACATGGCGGATAAAGCATTATTATCAAAAAATTTGCATTCTATAGAGTGATTCCGTTAAAAGCACTCCTGAAAAAATAACTTTTCCACGTTTCTGTTTGGGGCTACCCGAAGAATCGCTGTAGCACGGCAACGGATCAATTCCGGCTACCTGAATGTAAGATATTCCACTGGTAGATGGATAATCTTTCAATTGCGAGGTTGTTACAATTTCAGAAAGTTATTCTTCGTCAATGGATGTATCACCAGAAACCAGAGGACGATCGGTTACCAATGCAGAAGGAAAGTCTGCGTCAGTATAAATGTGTCTATTCGGAAGCCAAAGACTACTTTCATGATTATCGTTCCCACTAAACTGCTGATGTATAATACATTTAATGGTACCCCAGGATTTTCTAATGTTTTCGAAGCTATGGCTGTAGAAGAGTATGTCTTGAGAGGTTTGAAAAATGTAACGTCAAGCGGTTGTATCTTGTGAGTGCAATGAGCAGGAAAAAATAGCATTATAATCCCATTATCACGAGCCAACTCTATAAACTTTATACGCTTTGTATGACTAGCATGTCCACCTAACAAAAGCAATATTTTATTTTTGTTAGATAACTTAATATAATTCTTTACAATCCATCCATTCTTTTTCTTGTCATCTAAATAAAGTTCCTAGTTGTGCTCCAATTATTAAACTGTCTTTCATACGCTTTCTAGAAAATATTAAGTATGGGGGAACAAAGAATTCACTAGCACTCATTGCACACATTGCCGATACATTTTGACCCCTTTCAGCTGAAGTGATGGCACCAATTTGATGTTTTCCCCGTTGTTCAAGAATCTTTTGCGGTTTCTGTATGACGGTATGTCCTGCTCCGTCTGCATTAAAAATTCTATTTGAAGTCAACTTATTTCCAGCAACTGGCTGCTTGCTTGGGAACACAAGTAATCTTTTATGCTTTAGGTAAAAATCATCAATCAACAGGTGGCGTTAAACTTCGTCAAAATGTATCAAAATAGCGAAGAGCTATAGTCAACGTTTCCAGAGCTGGCATAAATTCCCCAATCTGAAGATTTATAATATTCATTATTGTTTCTAACAATATGTTACACTACTGTGGTACCCTCACGATGATGGAGTTTTTCTCCAAGGACCGTAAGTAATAGCATATTGTGAAAGGTAGGTCATCCTATACCTTTCCCCCAACAAGTTCTATCACAAATGCCGACCGATACCGAGAAATACGCACCTTCAAGACGTGTTCAAAACTACCGTCATGGCAATCAATTTTTAACCATTTTCTGATTTCCAACACAAATTGTCATAAAATAATGATGATGAATGATGAATAATGAAAATAACATTGCCTACGTTAATCTAACCTCAGTATTTTCAATCACAAATGCCTGCTAATAGGAAAACCTACTTTACACAGCACATCAGTATTATTTACGGACCTTTCTGACGAATTCTCAAAAACCTTGGTTATTTATAAAATTTTGTACTTACTACAAATAACTCCAATACTAACAGAAATAAAATTTTGATTATCAGCAATAATAAAGCAAACGCGAGAAAACATTATTTTTCGATTGAAAAACGACTTAAATAGTTTCAAATATAATCAAAATTTTTAATTTATCCCCAATAAATTCTCCCTTTTTTAAGATTCTCGCTAACTTTCTCATCGAGTTCAAAAATTCCCAATTTGGGGAAAAATCTTCATACCCGGCAACACCGCAGTATTCACAGCTTATCTTGAATTTTCATTTTTTATCTCCTCGTTTCAAGGTCCGGCCCGACTGGAAACAACTTGAGAGGTCCGAATGGCCTAACAGACCCGAGAAGCCCGAAAGGCCAAGAAGTCCAAACGGCTCGAATAGCCCAAACGGAGCAAGAGGTCCGAACGGTCCGAGAGATCAGAATTGACCGATAAACTCGAAGGGGCGAGAAGTCCGAAAAGCCCGATAAATTTTTAAATTGAGGCCCGGCCAAAAACCGAGTATATACTTAAAGTATTTCTTTACGTTTTTTCCCAAATATCTCCGAAACTATCAGTTCTACCAAGAAACACTCTCTGTACAAAATTAAAGTAGACACATTTCCTATAAAAAAGGAATTTTTTTGTTGGATTAATAATTTTGAAGATACAGAGCCGAGAGTTCTTAAACTGGGGAGAAACTTATTTATAATACTTATTTAAACTACATTTATGTTAAAATGTAATCTTTTAAAATTACATCTTTCCTTAAAATCTAAATCACTGTTCCATTACAAGTAACCTTCGGACAAAACATTTTTATCGAGCTCCTCATCTTTTGGCGGAATTCCATTTGTACAAGTTCCCTGGAAGTTGCTTCTGATTAAAGTGCATTTTATCCCAGCCTTTCGACATCCGCATCATCCCTCACAACCTCCAGCACATCTGCGAAAAATGGTGTTTAAGATTGAAGCACGAGCCGCAGCGTCCTTAGTTGATAGGGGCTACAGTAATCCATCGTTACCTCGTATTCACCCCCACTCTTCACTTTCTAAACACATACTGCTGAGCTGAGCCTATGGTGAGTGGCAGTGACGGAAGATCAGGCTTCACCTTGTTTGCAGATTTTAAGAATGCTGAGTATCTATGTCTGCTCAAGTCATGTTCACGAGCTTGATAGTCTTAAAAACATTTGCTCACCAGCTCCTGACACCTCTGGCGTTGATGAGGCATCGTAGAATACATCGGCAATGGTTTTGAGTCTTTCCTGTTTTCCATTTCTATAAATAGATGAGGTGGTGTCGCACCCACTAAATACATGGATAAAAAGAATACTTGCGAGTATTCAAGTTTTTGTGACTGTAATAAAAAACATGTTTTTGTTTTAACATTCCCTTTTTCTGGTTTTTTGTCATGCAGCTAATGCAATCAGCAAAACAAGCAAATCAACGTCTTCTCCCATAATTTCTGTGTTGTAGTCAGTAGTTGCTTTATCAACTCCACATCGCACAATGCTGGTGTTAGCATCTCCATCTGCTATTATTGTCTCAATGCCTTCAGTTATCATCTTCTGTGACAGCATAGAACCATTTCATTAACAACTCTGTCCGATGGATTTCCTATTCTTTAATTTGTGCACAACAGTGTTGACATCTTTCGAGGGAATGATGTCCTCTTTACTAGTATTGTCTTTGTTTTCGGTTAGTGTAATTGTTCCTGCTCCATCCGTATCTTGCGAAGTGGACAGATATAAGTTGATGAAGTGTTGGGTCCACTCTTCCTTGCTGATACTATTTGTCGCTACTTTCTCATTAATTGGCTTTGTTCTTGTCCAAATTTTCTTTTGACTTCCATATAAGTCGGGCTCCATTTTCTTGGTGAATTTTGTCCAATACTCCTTTTTTATAATTGATATTCTATTATTGGCTTTGTTCCTTATGTCTTTGTATATTTCAAAGCGTTCACTTGTTTTACTGTTTCTGTACTTGAGATAGGCTTTTCTTTTTTCATTTGCCAGTAATTTTATTTCTTCTGTAAACCAGGGTGTTGTGTTCCGGTTTGTCTTGTTTTTAATCGTTCTAGTTCACCCGGGTTCTTTTGCACTGTTGAATCTGTTAGCTTTTATTTTCTCTCAGGCTTTTTCTACGTTGTCCCTAGGTGTAATTGTGTTTTGAATAATTTTTTCCGTTAGTCTTTGCTGGGACAGAGATTTCGTATTTTCGTTATTAAAAGATTCAATATTAAATTTCTCTTCTTCAGGTTGTTCTTCTTTAACACCTTTTTGTTGGTTAGCGTTACATCTCAGTTTGCAGAGAATGAGTATGTGGTCTTCTATTTTTAGGGTAGCAGAGCTGAGGGCTCTAACATCTAATATTTGTCTACAGTAAACTTTTATATTTGTTATTATATAATCAATAACTCGACTTTTTTCCCAAGTGTATTTGTATTGCCACTTGTGTGGGTAGAAGTTGGAGCTGATTTTATGCGCATAGTTGTAGAAGCATTTTTGCATTGCCATTCAGTGTTTTCGTTGAACTTCTGGGTCACTTCTGGTATTACATTGTTTCCAATTCTTGAATTGAGGTCACCCATGACAAAGAGTTTGTCGTTTTCAGGTATTTTGTCCAGTAGACTCTGAAGGTTTGCGAATAGGTTTTCCCTTTCTTCTTTGGGTTTAGCAATGCCTTAGAATGTGTAGTTTGAAGTTGCCAAGTGTAATGTGGTATGTAAAAATGATTCTTTAATATATTCCACAGGTTCTATATTATTTTTGTATTTCTCGTGAATAAGAAGTCCAACGTCAGTCTTGTTTATTTTCGCCGCTGTATATCAGGGTGTAATTGTTGTACTGTATGTTCCCTTTGCCATTCTTTTTTGTTTCGGATAGGGCGCAGACGTCGATCTTATTCCTGTTCATTTTCAGGATAATTTCTTGGTCGTGAAGATACGTTCCGGTATCCGAATCTTAAGGCTTCAATAGTACTTACTTTGATGTAA
>VTPC01004126.1:0-65151 GCA_011009095.1 Ignelater luminosus
GTTATCAACACTAATGTATTTACATCTACCCTTACTTTATTAAGTTTCATAGTAGAAAAGTACATTAGATTTTTTTACATAGAGACTTAATTATCTAACTTATAATATACATGTTTATATACAAAGCATGATAAGTATGAAAGAGTGGATACTGTAAATCATGATGATAATTTACATTTTATGTCCATTATTGCACGTGTCACGACCCAGTTTGGTTTACATCCGCCTTTACGTATAAATCATGTACGAACAAATCACTTATAAACGGCATTTTCTTTTTCAAAAGTTTATATTGCGGCTAGCGCGCCGTATATTTATTGTTCAACGTTCAAACATTTATCTTGTTCGACGCACGTCAACCCACGTAAGGGAACGCAGGATAAGGGGCCGGGAAAAAGCCGGGATATGCGGCTGTCGGTTGCACGGGCACAGAGGCAGTCATGAAGGTTGTCAGTACGGTGGGCACCACTTTGGTAGATAAAATAGTTGTGTACGCAGTCCTTGCACCGAAAGTGAGTTTCAGTATTTTACTACTGGTCTCCGTGACTAAAGTCGTCTGCACGACTGGGGACGAAGTTACTGCATACTGAGGTTGTTGCTGCTGGAACAGCGGGTTAACAGGAGGAATTGGTAAATTAGGCAAGTTTGGCAGTGCTGGAGGTAGTGTACTCGTTCCAAATTCATAATCCGTTTTCGTCACCGTTCCTAGAGCTTTAGAAATAGTCGTTAATATCGTATTTTGACCATTGAAAATAGGAATAACGTGAGATTCGTAAATAGTTTCCACTTTTATCACCGGTTTCGAAGTTGTGATTACTTGTCCTTGTGCGGCTGCTGGGTTTAATAATCGTAACAAAGCTAGCTGCTGTAGTTGATCAGGACTTAAGCCAGGAGTTGGCAGAGATTCGATTAATGCAGGCTTGGGGGTGGTAGGTGCGTGAGCTTTTTTAGAACGTAAATGCACTACCGCGGGTAAATTGGATTTATCAACATCCGATAAGTCGAAGTCCGATCCTATGTTTGCTAAGTCGAGGTCCGCGGGGAAAGCCCTTCGAGGCTGACTGTCCGCCTCATTATCGTTTTCATCCCCGAATGCAAGTTCGAGGTTTAGCTCCGATCCGGCTTCGTCCAAATGACTATTGAATTCGTTCAGCGTCTTACTGGGGACAAAGTGATAAGCTTCCATTGGTGGCAGCGTCTTAGTTGCAGCAACCAATCTCGTTACTAGATAAGTTTGAACGAGAGTGTAACTAGAAGTTTCATTTCCTCCTCGAACAGCCGGTAAAATATGAGTTTTTAACATAGTCTGAGTAGTGCTGAAAGTTTCCGTCATTGTTTCTAACGGAGGGGTTTCCATATCTATAGCCATATAAAGCGGAGGAAGAGTCGCAATGCTGGAATCTAAGAAATTATGATCCTTATCGTAATTGTTAGAGGTGGCTAATATATTTTCGGTTAATGGTTCGGCTTTAGATGGGACTATAGAATTTTCAGCTGCGGAACTTTCTAAAACCTTTTCGAATGTTGAAGTTACGGTGATGTACCTTGTATTTTTTATACTACCAACCTATAAATAAAGTTAATAAAAGCGTCATGTTTAACAAAAAATAATCTGAGACTCACCTGAAAAGTATAAGGAGATTTAATAGTGGCAATTTCGTAATATGTGTCTTTGAAATCTGGCGGAGTGAAAATTTCTACTTTAACGGTTTCCAAGGGAAAGGGATTATCAATTTTATTTTCTGTGGAGCTTTCGTCGTCAATAATTGATGCAACAGATTCGGAACCAACTAAACTGTCCGTATCATCGGATCGAGCTTGGGGGGTAACTACGTCGTTTGAAAGAGGGATCACGTCTGATGGCGAACTCGTCGTTCCCAGCGTGGTATTATTTTGTTCGTCATCGTTCTGTTTTCTGATGGTGACTCGGGGCTTAGCGGTTGTCTTATATTGCCACCTTCCTGGCGCCCTGTTTAATTTAAATTTATACACGCTTGTGCTTGCCTGTGGTGATTGTTCCGAGCTGGACGGTTGAATTTGTGCGCGAGGCTTGTAACCCCTTCTCGTATACCCTCCATTATTATTATTGTTATTATTGTTGTTGTTGTTGTTCTCGGGTGGAGCGGCATTTAGTTTCGGCTTGTTCTTTCTATTCAGGTATTTTCTGGATGATGCGGGCGTCGTCGTCGTGGTTGTCGTCGTTGATGGTGGTGGCGGTTCGCTGTGTACAGACACAGTTGCAAGTCGTGCACTTTTCCGACCATGCTTTTTATTACGTTTGTGCGGTCTGTGTGTTGTGGTGTGCTGTCTGTATTATTTACAAGTGTTAGTGCACAATGTGTGTCACAAGTTGTGCAATATATAAATAAATTCATCAATATAAATTCATTATTTATCAAACTTTCTGAAAAACATCAAAATCTAAGTAAACAAGTAGATGTATCTTTAAATATAAATGTACCATTACGGTAAAAAAAGGTTCTACTTATTATAAGTAGACGTTACGTTTCAAGAAAGTTTGAAAGAAAGGTTAATACATTATTGATGAATCTGTAAAAGTAAATACTTACTTATTTGAAGATCTGGTAGGCTGGGGTGTCGTCGTTGTTTTATGTTTATTCTTCTTATAGGAAGGTGGTGGCGTGGGGTCCTTCGTATCATTATGGACTTCGATTTCCTGTTCTCGAGCCCTATTTTTAAAACGCGGTTTCAAGGAAGTTCCCGGGCCGGTTGGCTTTCTCGTAGGTCTAATTGAATTTTGAGAGTTAAACAGGTTTTCCACTGGAAGGGCGGTCTCCTCGATTATTGAACTAACCGGAGTCGGTTCTAAGTGGTGATGTTTATTGCCCTTTCCCAGTGCAGGCGCTGCCGTTTTTAGTATTCGGAGCGTAGGAGAAGGGTTAATTTTTCCCTTTTGATGATTTTGTTGAATGTGTGAAGTGCTCTGTAGCACCTGCGCGTACTTTCCAGAAATGTAAGTTCCTATAACGCTAGTCTCGTGAACAGTTGTAACGCCATCTTTTACTACGGTTCCACCTAATTTTGTAACTAATCCAGTTGGATGTAATGAGTCCGCTTTCTGCGTGGGCCCGTGGTGTTGCCTGTTTTTTGCTTCTGCAGACGGACGGGGTTTTAAATGGAACTTTGAGCTGGGCTTCAAGTTTATTACTTTGTAGGTTTCCTCGACGACTTCGGAGGGTTGTCTTGACAGGAAGTCGTATTCCGGCTCTCCTATATTGTTTCCAACAACAACAGCAGGTTCGTCTTCTTTTGAATGTACTTCCACGACGCTGGACACGACTGCTGGTGGGGTGGCCACGCTCGAACTTGACCCCTCATAAACTTCTACTCGACTCGATATGACAGGAGGCGTCTCTACTTTTGACGTCCCCGTTATTACTTCTACTTTAGTTACAATATTCTTCTCCGGCGCTTTGCTGACCGGCGCCGCCACTACTTCGATTTTGCTCGATATAACTGGAGCTAAATTTACTACACTCGATACGCCTTCTATTACATTTACTTTAGTAGAGGGTTGCGATTTAATCTCTACTTTACTGGAAATCGCTGCAGGTGCGTTCGATTGCACGTTAACAACGGTAGAAATCTTTTTAGGCGTTTCCGACGCCTTCTTCTCAACTTTAGTTTGTGTTTTACTGGGTTTTATCGTTGAAGGAGGTTGTGTTTCAACAGACGTGGCGGGTTTTGTGTCTATAACCGCGTTTACTGCCGGTTCTGTAGCCTTATCTTTTCCGCCATCTGAAACATGCAATCTAGTATTATACGAGCTTGTTTATTATCGGTTATTGTCTAGGAAATTACAGATTATGGCCCCACAGTGCCTAGTTAAGAAGCTTTACTAACTTTTCTAATTTTCATCTCATTCGAGTTGGTTGTAATAAAGTGACGAATCTGAATTTATAGTCACGAGGAGAGTTTTAGTTATCTTGTTTGAGATATTTGTACAAAAAAGAGAAGTATGTAGATATTAAAATTATAATTTTATAGATTAAAAAGTTTGTAGTATGAATATGACACATCATTAAAAACCTTTCCCCTGTGACTAAAAATTTGAGTGTTCTATATTTTTATTTGATTTTAATCGAATAAATGTAACATAAAAGGTCAAGTATGTGTAAAAGTAACAATTTATTTTATAAATGTGCGCAATGCAAAGGTTGCATTGTATTGCATAGTTATTGACACCTAAAGAACTACTAAGATTACAACAATGAAAGACGTATTGAAGTCAATGCCAACAAACTTATTGTGCACTTTAATGCGAAACCACTTCTCAATTGCATGGTTTATACAAAAAGCAGTTATTCAAGAAGTTCTTTTTTTCTTATGAAGTCATAGACACGTTGTAATAGAAAATTCCTAGGGTAACCCATGACCTTTCCAATCATACCTTAAATGTTGGGAAAAAATTATTACATTGAACTGAAAATGAAGTCACGACAAAAGCATTTAGTCATCTTCGTAAGCGTGTGACAACATTATCTTGTAGATTTATTATTTATTACCTTGAGTATTTGAGATTCAGAAGTTGACATTAAGTACGTGTACTAGAAGATACTTTTGTTTTGTTTCGATTCTTGACCTCAAAAACTTATTTGCAGGTGCAGTAATTATAATTTCAAATCGATTCCTTTGTTTGCACTAAAGAAATGTTGAAAGTAAATATTTGTTTATTACAATTAATATTATGAACTGCATAGCCAAATTTAAATCCTACTTAAAATACAACTGAAGGTAAAGTACATAATAAGAGAGGCTGTTTGTTACAAAAGATGACAAATGAAAATTGTGTAGGATATGTTTATCCTTTTATTATTGAACCAAGTCTTTTTATGGCTTTCAACAAGCAAGGTAAGGTTTATTTTAACTTTTTAAAATTCTTTGTAGGAACCGATGATTACATAGATAAAATAATATACAATGAAAAGTTGTAACAATGTTCGGTTTTTATAAAAAATCAAGGGATCTCCAACCGAGTCAATGAGGTAATGCTTGACTCCTGCTATTAACATGCTTTCGTTGCATCTATGATTTTCAAGCTTTGATATTTTAGTTCAATCATGATTGATAACATGTTGAGCATTTAACCTCCTTAATGGTTATTAAATATTAAATAATGTAGTAAATAAATTAGAGCATTCACAGCGGTTCTGAGGCTGAGATTCTAACAATAGGTAGATTTCCTGATTAAACAAGCTGAATACCACTAAAAAGGCTACTGGAAATTTATTTAGTCTCTAAATTGCAGCCTGAATTTGTTTATGTTGTCAGTATCAATTTCCAATCCAAAAAGGCAAGTGCAATGTGCACGCAATAATGTGACAGGACTGCACTAAAAGAGTAAATTAATATGTTAAAACAAAAGCAGGTTCATTGCAATCAAATGTATTTCACTGATATTTATCGCAACATTCATTCCACTCGAAATTATGAATTATGTACAACATTAAAGCATTAATACACTATGTCAGGTTTAAGTTTCTCAACGCACAAATTTTTTAAAAGCCCATTTTACAAGCGCTTATTCTGAATTCAGTTAACATTTCATTGAGATTAGCGAGTGAGATCAACAGAAAGTTAGTTACCTAAGAGGTAAGCTAGCTGGTGTACTGCACATCAGATCAGGACAAAATACACAACTTTAATTCTGAACTAAATAATTACTTGAATTCAGTTCCTCTGCAAAAATGCAAACCTCTTCTTGACATTACTATGTAAGCAGTAAATTCATATCTAGGTACTTGAAGAATAAGAAGACGGTAGTTAATGAGCAAATGACGAGGAAGTTAATGGAAATGAGTACAAGGGTATTGGTATTTAGCCATCATAAAGAGTTACACAGGCAAGAAGATTGAGAAATGTTTCAGTTATTAAAATAAAATCCCTTAACAGTAAAGACTTTACCAACTTGTTAAATTAGGATTGTCCACGAAATGATTCTGAAGATAAAATAATTTATGAAGAATAACGTTTGGTATATTTCAACCAGAAAAATGTTTATGAAATCTAGGATTCTTTACCAACACCATTGGTAAGATCACAAGTTACACGTCATGTAAGGAAATGAATTACCTTCAATACTCTTCTTCTTTTACCTGTGACTAAGACTCTATCGTATTTTTCTGATCCTATTCTGCCGATTTCATCCTTTATGTCTCTTACCTCTTGACATAGCATCTGCACTGTCTATTCGTTCCAGAGGCTTTTTTTCTACTTTTTTGTCCTTTTTACTACCTATGTCTTGCATGTTAAACCATCATCTTATCACGGTGCTTCTATGTTTAACTCTCCATGTTGTACGTAAGTCTTGTGCTACTTACTCCTTTAATAGATACAAATGCTACGGCACTTAGCCGTTTTCAGATTACACGTTCGAATTGTAGTTTTTCAGTTTTAAAGAAATTAAAAATCTAGATCTGATGTTAACCATTTAATAAATTGTTTCTACACAACCAAGATGGGTTATGGATTTTACTCTTCAATTTATTAATCACACTTCACTCTTTAATTTCTGATCTATTAAATGCCGTAAGATTATTTTTCTATTTTTTCTTAAATACGGTAGTGCAGTAAGTATTGCATGTAAAGTGTCCTCTTCGAACTTGTTAGTTTCCATTCGGTCAAAAAAGGTCCACTTTACATTCTGGTAATTATTATGTAAGTGTTCCAAAACATAAAAAGATTTAGTATGAATCTCTAGAGAATTTGTAAAAAGGTCCCTGTATGATCAGATTTTAAAGTGACTTAAAAAATTCGAATTAGCATTTAGCAATTTCCTAGCTAGATCTAAAACTACAGTTCAGTAGATAACATTAACATTTTTAATAAAAAAGAAATTGAAACTTTGACATTTAATAATTACAGACACTTGGAAGTTTTTTGAACCTGCAACAATAAAATGATTATATCAGCAAAATCAAAACTAGAAATCAGCAAAGAATAGTTGCTAATAAGATGCAGAGAGTTATAGCCTTACGGTAGTAAGACCAACCACCTCATTACTAGTCTTTGAACTTCAGTGATTTACTTAGCTAAACAATTCTGATTTTACCAATCGGATTGTTTGAATCTATTGCTGAATATGTGCTCCTCTCTGGAACTTCAAATCATGCTTTGTATTAAGCATTCCACAGTCTGAAAACGTAAGTCAGTCTTAAATATGTTGTTGTACATCACAACTGATAGTATCCATGCTGTTCTTTGATATTCATTTCGAAATTCTGCTTGGTCTTTCTTTATTATTTTTTTCCTGTACCTTGTATTTCAAATTGTCCTTATTTGGCCATAACATCTTGGACTATTCTGTTTTAGTAGCTTCAACGCTATAATTTCTTATGTTAATACTCTTCCAACTTTCTCTTTCATTTACTTAAAGATTTCAGGCATTATTCCATTTCTACCTGCTAACATCATTTTCTCAAACTTTACTCGTTTTAGGCCTTTTTATGCGGTATTCCCCTTTTTATGATATCATACTTTGTAGTTTAATTCTTGACACCTTTACTCCATGATACTATATACGTTCGGTTGCACAAAAATAATTTGATCATTGATCAAGTTGATCAGTTGATTTACCGATCTGATTAGATAAGTCTAAATACTTCACTACGTCTGATTGGTTAATCAATTGATCAAGTGGTTGATCAATCGATCAAGCATTTAACAAATCTTTGTGCAACTCGGCCTCTTTCAAGGTATGCTCACTTTAACGCCTAATATTGGTAAAACGCACGCATGACATCACGCAGTGATGACTCAAACACAAAGAACAAAACTAACACAATACCGACACAAGTAATCTTAAAGAATACTTATAAAGAGAAAATGATGGTTGACTGGATAGTTTATTTATTTTATGGACTATATCAAATCACAGTTAACAACTAATTTACTAAAGGAAAATAATAATTGCTTAGGTTTCGAAGTGCGAATTACAAAAAACAGAAAATCCCAAAAATCCAAAGTCGATCATGTTGCTTTAGCTTTATTATTTTGTTCTCGATAAAATTAGTCGAGAACGAATTTCCCTGCCTAGGCAGATAAAGTGTCGCTTCTCTGATGTTTTTGAGTCGGAAAAGTTTTCACTATAGTGGCAGTTACAGAAAAAGTAATAACTTTAATTTACATTGTTTTTTACAGAATCTCTGTTTTATGTTCTCATATAATTATGTTTTCTTCCGATTTTTAAACGTTGCTTTTTCTTTTGTGATTGTGTTATTACAGCATTATTAACCAAGTGCCTTGCCTTGTTTATATTCCTTTATATCTTTAATTACACTTGCCCACATAAGTTTACATACGGGTACAGAAAATACACAGAATGACTGAAAATGAGGTATAATCGCTGTATTTAGTATACATACAGTCGCAAACATCACAATACATTACATTGTTTTCACCTTTTGCATGCAAATAGACAACCTGGAAAAGAGGTATCATTTAAAGATAGAACAAACCACAAAAGTAAGAAAGAACTGACTAACATGCCTTTTAATAAGCTGTCGGTCCTTCTGATGTTTCTATTACTGCTTTAAGGCGGACAGGCATTGATTACATCAGTTTTTCAGTGACTGTTGGTGGAAAGTGTGGTATTCTTTAGTCAACACTCGCTTTAGGTCGGCCTTGCTAGGTACACTGCATTGATGTACCCGTTTTTTCAGTTCGTCCCACAAATGCTCGATGACGTTCAGGTCTAAGAATGGAGTTGCCTTCGCACAATAACCATTCTTTGACAAGACAAGATCATTATCTTGTTGGAAGGTATAGTTGGTCAATACACCTAATTCTGTCACTCTCGCTATAAAACTAGTTTCCAAGACGTCCAAGTGGACGTATCGATCCACGATCATGTCAATGAAATGTAGATAACTTGCCAACTCCATTTGCCGCTATGCATTCTCAGACCATAACAGATTGTGAAGCTTTTACGGTAGGAACGATACTTTTTATCTTTAGGGCTTCCATGCGT
Organism: Ignelater luminosus; assembly: GCA_011009095.1. Classification (NCBI taxonomy): domain Eukaryota; kingdom Metazoa; phylum Arthropoda; class Insecta; order Coleoptera; family Elateridae; genus Ignelater; species Ignelater luminosus. The sequence continues at coordinate 8,990 of VTPC01004126.1, forward strand.
TTCCTGAACGCATTCAACTTACATTCATAGGTAAAGATAGCACGTTTCCAAAAGTCTGGATTGTATTCATGAACGTTATGATACTTCTTTGTGAAGTCCAGTCTCTTCTACATGTTAACCGCACTAATGAACGACTTTTTACATGGAATTCGTGCGTTGTAGCCAAACTTGTGGAGACAGCGACGAACTGTTTCAGGATGCACTGTAAGGCTATTTCGCAAACTATTAGCGACACTTAACCGTTCTCCCTACGGGGTTTTGCGCGACCATGCGAGTAATATGTCTCTGGTGCCGATCGTTCAGCTTACGTGGGCGGCCGGTTCTGGCCACATTTCAGGTTCTTTTTATAATTTTCTATTATTGGACTTTGACAGATCCAGCACACGTTGTAGAGCTGCTGTCGGCACTTCTTCCTTTCTACGCTCCTTGTTGTCTCACACACTTCGAATTACGAATGCACCTTCCCATACAACTTGCGGACTTCCCACAGCACTTATAGACGTAAGTTAAGGTACAAAATAAATCACACACTCTTTTCTAATTCCGCGAGAAAAACAATCCATTGAGTGAATAAGATGATCTTTGGTGACTTGCGACGAAAATGATCATTTTATTTATTTAAAATAATTGTACAATAGCCTGTTTTTCTTAAAAACACGGAACATAAAATCCGATTTATTTTGTCTCTTAGTTTACATACGTAGGGTATTCCCCTAAATATGTTCGTCATGCATGCCCCAGATGGTGCGTACGTAGAATCTTGTGGTTGGGTATTTATCTCGATAATCTATTTGTTGCATACTTCACGCCATGTACTGCTATTTGCATGGCCTAGTCGATAACAATGCAAGATGCGCCAGTGTTTGCAACTGTTTATATATCATTTTATGCCATTCTGACTATTTTCTGTACCCGTATGTAGAATTTTGTGGGAAAGCGTATGTTGCGTCTTTTTGTAGTTTTCTTTCTCTTTTCACTGTCATGTACTAGATGTATATATTTATCTACGCCAGGTAAATTTATAGAAGAAATTGCATCGGGTTTCAATTTCCATTTTAGGCATTAAGAAGATAATTTAACAACTGATGTTGTAAACAATAATCATTTTTGGAAAATCCGCATTGTCTTTACATTTTAATTATATTTTTCAGGCCTTTCAATTCATGTATCGCAAATTGCCGATTTTTTTGGAATTTTTGCGACTATGCACAGTGACAATTCAAATGTCTTGCAGACAAATTGTCACTCAACTACGTCATGTGTGTGAATATATCTTAAAAGTTATAGTATTATGCCTTTACCCATTATCTATTTCAAGGCTTTTCCTTTTCCTTTCTATAAATGTTCCCCCTTACTAAAAGTAATTTTCATTTTTGTCATTTTCTATTTGTCTTATGTGTTCGAAGGGAGTGTAGAGGGAAGAGGTAGCAGGGAAAGAAAAAGGACAAAGATGTGAACAATGTGAAGAGTGGGTAGAGTTATAGTGAGATAAAGAGATTGGCTCAGAGTAGAGAAAAATAGAGAGAACGCACGAGACAGGCAGATGATGATGATCAAAAGTTTGTTTGTTAAAGGCAAGATAGATTGCTGTTATCTTACCCTCCTGTTAATTTGTACAATACAACACCTACTCATGAACATTAGTAATATTTTGTGTCTTTCAAGCGCTGCTGATTGATTTTCCATCAAATGTAGCAAACAATAACTTCCACATAAATTCAAACAGAATTGACAGTGAAGAGTCTTGAACACACTATAAGAAGACGAAACAGCTGCAGTAATTTTCTGGAACATGTACAAATCTACCAAAAAACAGAAAAATCATAAAAGATAAACAAAAATGCTTTGATCACATCTTATTTGCCCTACTTTTTTTATCAAGTCTCAAAACGGTACACATTTAGCTTGTGAAATCTAGAAATAAAAGTCACTTTGATTTGAGAAAATCTTCCAGTTCCTAAAAATAGATTTCATGAGATAATAAACAGTGAAGTAAAAGTATTTTTAAACATTTCAAAACGTGCACACGTTCAGCATAAACAACTTACATCGAAGTTGAATTATTAAATTTCATATGAAAATGTTTTGTGAAAACGAGAATCTAATTTCTTAGTATCTCTCAAAACAATCTCCATTTCAAGAAGACACAAAATCTGCTTCCTAAAAATCCCCTGGAATTAACAGATACCTAATTTCCACTTGATACAAAATCCATAACGTTTCGAATTGCAATTAAGAATCTTATAATTATTCCGAAAGTTACGTAAATAGGATTTTGCTAAGTTAGCTCTATACGGTAGAACTCATGTTCTATTTCGGGGGGAGGAGACTCTTTATACCTTCAGTAGTTTTACACACAAAAAACGGAATACATAATAAAATTCTAAATAAATTAATTGAACTGGTACTAATAAAGCCGCTCCCTTTAAACTGTTCCGAGCATTGATGCGGAAAATGTAAATTTGTAGCGTACAGAAATAACAGGTGTGTTTGTGGAATGTAAAGAGAAAAATGCCTTAAATTATTCAAAGAAATTATAGATCCATACCTTTTTGTAATACTTGAGTTTAATGTTTCGTGTTTTTAATGTAGGTAATTAATGGTAAATTAACAAATTTCTACGGTGTGGTAAAAAAATTATTAATGTGTTGTAATTAATTTCTAATTATCTAAATATTACTTTCATGTTTTTTTTAGAACCTTTCAAATACAAATATTCAAATTAGTAATAGTTATGCATTATCTATTTAATTATTATCGTGCATTCGATATGCACTTTTTGAATGCCATGTTCGAATTCTTTTTAATTTCTCTCCTAGATATCTAAGCAAAACAATAGTGACACAATAATGTTATTTCTAAAAATTTTAAAAATGTAACTGCTATTAGAAGGTCTTAAAAAATAAATACAGTTATGCAAAATTAACCGTGTCATGTATAAGATTTAATTTACAATTAATTTTGTACTATTTTGCAATAAGAATATGATGCAATGAAAGAAAGAATTTGTACTTGTTCCATTAAAATTACATTAAAAGTAATTAGACAAACATAAATAATGAATTATTGAAATAATATTGCATTCGTATATTGTACAGTAATGGCTTTAAATTCACACTTGCTAAAAGCCAGTTTAACAGTTATTTATTTATACATTTTATTATAAATTACAACTACTAGTTTTTTTTTTGGAAAGAGAAAGAAAAAAGTGGACACTCAGGTTTTTCTCATTTACATATTTAATTGTAAAGACTGCATAATTATACAGGTCCCTGTTATGTAGAGAACAAAAGAAAATTGTCTCGTTAACGGAGTTTTAAAAAGAAATGCCATAATTTTTTTCAGGAATGTAAGAAAAGTCTTTATGAAAAAACATTAGTTTTCAGAGGTAGTCATGCAAATATTTTTAATGGGGAAAATAATATTAACGACAGAACTCAAGGACAGTAATTTTTATAAAACAGTTCAACAATTTAAAAGTAATATCAACTCATGAAAATTAGGATTTCATTTTTTACAAATTTTGATAAATTCCAAGGAAAAAATTTATATTTATAAAAAAACAAAAAAAGAAAGAAAATATTCTAGATATTGTATTATATGTAGTTGAACCACCAAGCAGATTCTAGAGTAATAATATGCATAGATTCCCAAAATCAACACCATATCAGCAACTAGAACATCAAGATTTTGGTTTTGGGTTTAACACCAAGAAAAAATGTTAATTTTGTACGCCACCTATTACAAACACACAAGCCTTGTTTGATTATCTGTCAACGATTTTAACATTTTTGCAGTTTCTATAAAATGCGTCAACAACACAAAATACTGTACCATGCAAAGCTGTGCACTTTGAAAAGGCTGTTATGCTTACCCTTAAACTAAAATTTTGACTTTGAGCCAAGTCCAGTCTTGTATAGCCTAAAGTGTAGGTTAACAATGAATAGAAGTACTAATTCACCGAGTTTGCTAAACACCAAAATTAGCTATGTATACATTTAGCCCAACTTTCATCTAACATAAGTAAAATAATTACAAAACAAAAATAGAAAAACTAATGTTGTAAATCTTTTAACCAAAGTTGAAACTAATTTTTGTAATTAAACCAAAAATTGTGATAATTTCTTGACTTCACACACCTTATTACAGTAAAAGAAAGTTATTTTTCTTCAAAGCTTTAAAGAGGAGCTTAACGGGAAATGTAAAGGATCAGTGAAACCAAAATAAAAATTCTGATTCTAACAGAGACCAAAAGGAAGAACAAAGCTACGAGACAGTTAAAGGCGGATTCATGCTGATGTAATCTGGAGTTCCAAGAGACCAAACAGTATGCGCTGGAATAGGTTTCCTAATTTATAGAGATGAAGTGGACTGGAAGTACGTGACTGAGAGAATTATGTGCTTAACAGTGATGGAAGGGGAAGCTACAGTAACTCTTCTAGTAGTCTCTACGATCAGCTTCAGAACACATTTGATGGTATCACAACGAATGATATAATATTATTGGGGGACCTCAAAGGAAGCCTGAAGACGTTGAGGGTATAATAGGAAAACATGGGAAGAATGCAAAAACAACAATGGTGTCAGACTGCTACAGTTCTGCATAGCAAATAATTTTGCTATAACAAACACGGTGTTCCTACATAAAGGGTGGAGCCTTCAAGAAATAAGTCGATAATCGACTACCTTATAGATAGGAAAACCGAGTTGCCGAGGTATAGAAACGCGAGAGTGATGAGAGAGCCGGAAATAGGGACCGACCACCATCTCCTGCTATTGTGCAGGGTAGTCGCGAAACCACTGACAAGGAGGAAAGGAAAATAGTAAAAGAAAGCTGCCGAAGAAAATCAAGCTGGCTGAGTTAAAGAAGTAGGAAAATCAGTAACTTAGTACGTGAAAAGATTGATGCACTAGAAGAAAGAATTAATACGAATGATCTGGAAGAAGCTTGAAGTTATTTTAAAAACGGCAAAATAAAATGTGGAGAGAAAAATATAAATGTTACAAAATAGTGGAGCAAGGAAATTAAAAATTAAGTAAAAGAAAAGAAAAGATTGTGGAAAACATACCTCAGCAATAAATCAATAGCGACAACTATACTAAGACCAGAGAATCAAAGTAAAAGGCTTGGAAAAAAAAGAAAACAAAACGTGCAGAGTGGGAGTAGTTTGGCAAAATCAAAAACTGTTCTATAAAACGCTAAAAAGGATGAGACAGCCTAAAGAGTGCCCTATTAAGTATATACTGAATAAAGAAGGCAAAATGTTTAGAGATGAAGAGGGTGTTACGGAACGCTAGAAGGAATACTTCTCGGAATTTCTCAACGCCGAGATGGATGTCACTGATGTTCAAGCTGGGAATAGAAAGGAGCCCCAAGACCTAGAACAAATTTCTAGAACAGAGCTTATTGCTTCCATTAAAAGAACGCAATTGGGCAGAGCAAAGAGACATAATGTAGTGGCACCAGAGCTGCTGAGATATAGGACGGGGGAAGCCAGTGAAAACTTTCTGCTCCATGTAAATCTTGCCTGGAGAACAGCCAAAATACCTAAGGAGGAGGGGAATTCTCTTGCTTAGGGTACCTGGAAAGATCTATTTGCGGATATTGTCAGAAAGACTGGCCAAGAACGTGGAACCCCTTTTCGAAGAAGAACAGTGCGGCTTCGAGGCCAACTGAGGACCCAAAATAACAGAAAGTCATTGAGTGTAGGAGAGAGGTACACACCTGCTTGATAGACCCTGCAAAAGCTTCTGACAGCGTCCAGTGGCCAGAACTGTGGAAGATAGTCCAAAAGAGAGGTGTGGAAGAGATCCTCATTAGGAAAATTCAAAGTTTCTGCAAAATTTGTAAAAACTATGTAAGAACTGGGAATGCCACCTCAGGAGAATTCCTCACCACTTAGAGGGTGAGGCAAGGTGAGATAGTCAGTCCCCACCGCTTTATCATCTTTATGGACGATGTGATAAAGAAGTGAAAAAGAACAACGCACGCTTTCAAGATGGGAAACTGACAGTTGAACCCAGTAAAGGTGTCAGGGCTTGCTTCTGCAGACGACGCTGTGCTTCTTGCTCGTTTGGCTAAAGTGCTGCAAGCAAACTTAGACACAGAATTGCAAAGTAGAAGACTGCGGAGCAGTACCTTCAAAACTGAAACCATGGTTATCAGGCGAGATCAGACCCAGAACAGGATATTCGTGGAAGAAATCGAGCTTAAGCGGGTCGAGGAATTTAAGTACTTTAGAGGTGTATTGAGCGCCAACGGCAAGCTCGACAAGTCTGACAGCGGCAACAGAAAGATTATACTTTGCCCTAAATAGATATTTCTTGAGTAAGAGAAAAGTGTCCACCAAGACTGGAATGGCTGTATACAACTCTACTTACGTGCCGACCTATCATTGCGGGTCCTGGGCTCACATCATCAGCAGATTCAGTCGGGTGTAAGCAGCGGAGATGCGCTACCTCAGACGAACAGTGGGTAAAACACAAACATCAAACCATTAGACTGTCGCTCCAAACCGAGCTTGCGGCAGACAGGGTTGACAGACACAAAATGCCTTGGTTCGGGCATATTGCCATAATGCAGGGCCACAGGATCCCCAAGCAGGTTATGGAAGCGAGGTGCAAGGGAAGGCGGCTTAGAGGCCATCGGCGGATGACATGGACAGACTCTTTGATTCCTCTATTCTAGAGACGAGCCATAGACCCAAAGAACGCCAGGACGGTGACCCATAACAGGCAGTGCTGATAAAGCCTTTGCTTCGCCTTCAACACCGCGAGGTAGACAAGGGACGGAATAAGTAAGTAAAACTTTAAAGTTATTTTTATAAAGTGGCATGTTACAAAATGATTACGTCACGTAATTGAAATTTGTTTTCCTACAGAAACTATTTTAAGATGTAATTGAAAACATAACCTCTCTCCTTTTAAATTACTTTTTACCAAAAAATAAAAATCTTAATGCAATCAGCTTTTAGATGTTTTATATCGTAACAGGTATAAATAATTTTTTAGATTTTAATTATTTAAATAATTATTTTCCCTTTATTAGTGCAATACATCACATCAGAAACTTAAAAATTACCTTCGTTCAACAAAGGAAAAGACCATAGATAACAAACCAAGGAAACTTAAATATTTACTTTTGCAAATTGTATTTGAAAAAGAAAAAAGTTATTAGGTGGCGTTAATTAATTTCTGTTAAATATTTGTTTTGTCTTGTGAAAAGCATATCCCTTTTCCGTAATTCTGGTTTAACAGAATAATAATATAGGACCAATATGAACGTTTTCTTGTTAAAATGATAACCGTATAGTATTGATTGCAGAACGAACCTGATGTTAAGAAGTTCTATTCCATCTCTATTTACAAGAAGATTATGCAAGATGTAGCCTCCTCGATAAATTTCTATAATATTTTCCTTGTAGCAGATAGGTCACATAATTTTTTGTCTACACGACTTTTAATTTTTTTATGATGTCTTGTTTATTATTCTAGAAATAGACTTGAGCACTATAGTTCTAGATCTTACAGCTCTCAAGGTTTTATTTTGCTATTACTACATAAATGTCCTTCCTTTTAGACAAAATTGATAGAATTTTTCTCACAAAATATTCAATTAGTTTAGTGTCAGACCTATTTTACTTAAAATGCCTAAATACTGCGGGTGTTTCGCAAGTAACCGCCTGATGTAGCTATTATTATGTTTAAAATCTAGACAACCTGTTTGGCCCTACTCTTCTTACCCATCTTCGCTGTTAGTTGTTGGTAGTAAAAATCACTAGAATTAAACATTTAATAAGCAACAGTCATTTCGGGAATTTTAATTAAAGAGCCAGAAATGGAGATCATCATCTTGTGATTTAGAATGAATATCAATAAAATAAATTTGATAAATATTAGCAATTAAGGCAAAATGAGTATAAAATAGTACCTTGTGGCTTTAAAAGAAATCTAGATCGAGTTCTACATTCTTTGACCAAAAATAAGGTCAAAAGATTTAATAAATATGTGATTAAAATTAAAACTATTTGTAACATACCGTGTGTTAAAGTTCACAGTTAGCAATATCTCCGCTACTGGCGTAGGTGTTTATCTAGTAAGTTACAAATAAGTAGATGCCAGTTAGCAATAATCCTAGAGGGAATTTTATCTAAATATTATATCTGACACTGATAAACAGTTAAAATATCTGCCTAAAAAGAACTATGTGGAAGTTTCAATGTTAAAAATACAAAAAATTTCTTACAGACTGTCCTGTATCACAAAACCGATGCGTTTTTGGACATTTATTTATTAAGACTTTTGGTTTAAGTTTTTGCCAAAAAATTCTTAAAATATTGGCTACGTATTAACACTTTGTATATCACAAAACCCAAGCTAGAAATTACAATTACTAATGATGATAATCAGAGGATACCATACCATCAGAAATTTTCCCCTAAAAGGTGTATTGATCAAAGACGTAGATAATGTGCCATTTACGTAATAGATGCTTCAATGATCTTTGTAACTGATTTTTGTACATATCAAAAGAAGCAAAATTTTGGGTTTTGTTGGACAGGAACAACGCAACACTTTTCTTCTAATTTTAGGTAATATTTGAAAGTGTACTGGAGCAAACTTTACAGTGCTAGAAAATGGAAAATCTCTGAACAGATTTGAAATGTTGATCAAAATATACCGGAATAAAATAAACATAAATTAATAATAATAATATCAAGAAACGAGAAGGAATTGACTTAATAATGATAAAATGCTCATAAAAAATTGTACAGCAGTTCATTGGGTCAAAAAGCCTTCATGTGAGCAATTATGAAAAAGCACCAAATGCAGTTCTTAGAAAATAGCTTTAGTTAAGAACTGTCTAAGTATTGCACGTCATCAAAACTCAATAATCCTAAGTTTGGCTCACAGACTATTAGCGAAATTTTGTCTAAAAATTGATGAGTGTGGATTCTCATTTGAGATGTTTTCGAAACGTCGCGACAAAATATGGCAACAGAGTGTGGCAATAGCCCAATTAACACCTGAAATATTAGAGAAATTTTCTCAAACAGTACTATAAATCCTACAAGGAAAAACGAAAACAGGGAGAATTTGCCATAGCATTTAAAGCGTTCAAATCAGAAATAAAGGAAAACGCTGAAGTTTGCCAAGCGAGAAGGGTCGGTGTAATTCATCATTACGAGAAGGAATTGACTTAATAATGATAAAATGCTCATAAAAAATTGTACAGCAGTTCATTGAGTCAAAAAACTTTCAAATGAGCAATTATGAAAAAGCACCAAATGCAGTTCTTAGAAAATAGCTTTAGTTAAGAACTGTCTAAGTATTGCACGTCATCAAAACTCAATAATCCTAAGTTTGGCTCACAGACTATTAGAGAAATTTTGTCTAAAAGTTGATGAGTGTAGATTCTCATTTGAGATGTCTTCGAAACGTCGCGACAAAATATGGCAACAGAGTGTGGCAATAGCCCAATTAACACCTGAAATATTAGAGAAATTTTCTCAAACAGTACTATAAATCCTACAAGGAAAAAAGAAAACAGAGATAATTTGCCATAGCATTTAAAGCGTTCAAATCAGAAATAAAGGGAAACGCTGAAGTTTGCCAAGCGAGAAGGGTCGGTGTAATTCATCATTAGAATTTGTGTAGTAAGTCATCAGATACAGTTATGAAAGGGGCAGTTTTTTCAACTAATCTACCTTAACCAGCATTGCCTAATACAAGACTTGTAGTCAATTGCTCGTTTTGGATAGTCAAAGTGTATCAAATAGAATATTCTCTGTCAAAAATAAAATCATCAAACTCTAAAAATGCTGAGACATTGGTAAACAGTTTATCCATTACATACTTTACAACGCTCTGATTTCGTATTTCGTTTAAAAAGTAATTAATTATTTTTGAAGATTTGATAGAGTCGGATCGGAAAGGCACCTGAGACCTAATCAGAGGTTAAGTTAAGCCAGTTCTCATAAAGTCAGAAATTCTTCATCTCTTAAAAAGAGCAAGATCTCATCTTGAACAATGAGAATCAGTACGGATCCTTCCAAACCCTACACACAAAAACATGTTTGTGATTCTATTTGCTGTAAGTTTGGTAATTCTAGATACGAAATGGTGGTAGATTTGGACTTTAAATGTCTGGTACAAGCAACAAGTGCAGCTTAAGAAAAGAGAATGATGGCCTTTTTTAACTCCAAATATTGACATAGTGTCTATTTCAGCATTTCAGTAAAGATTTCTGGACAAATCCGAAAACTTGAATTAAAATCATCACTAGACCATGCATTTCGTGACCTGCGAATATCGTATTTAGTGATATAGAATGGCAGAATCTTCTTGGAACCTGCTGAAAAAAGAAAACCCTACGCTTCTCTGTTTAATCATGTTTTTATTTGCGCCAATTATTAGCTACGACTAATGGATGGTTATTTGGTTCAAGTTGGATCACTTGTAAAAGCAATAATGAATTAGATATAAATTAATTATGTACATTTTGTTGAACTTTATTTATCTCTTTCAAATCACTAAAAAATAATTTTAATTATAATTTATAAAGTTGATTTATATTTTAATTTTCAGAATGATCATATTTACTTCCACTTCGACTGTTCTTATAAAATCGTTAGGATAAGCTTCCGCCCTTTTAAAATATAATTATTAATTTTACTAAAAACTCCAAGCAGAAATAAATAACAATTTCATCGTTAATAAATGTAAAATACTTCATTAACAATTAGCATCTGGAACTGAGCAGAGCGGGTTTTAATAATAACAAAATTATTAATTTGGAAAATTCCCAAACAAGATCAACAGTAACAATTTCGCTTTGCACTTCTAAATACAATTAATTTTGAATATTCCTCGTAGCAATCTTGTAAAGTCAAGGGTTTCAATTAAAATGGCAACTGTGAATGCCTGCGGTATTACTTAGATCTTAAATATACCGAGGACGTCTTCGTAAGTAAGTAAATTAATACCTGCTGCAGTGCTCTGGGGCGAAAACACCATCACGGTGTTTCCAATAGTTGTAGTAAAGTCGAGGAAGCCATAGACGGTTTGTGTAACAAAAGATCCTTGCGAGGCTGAGGGTGGAACAGAAGCTGCTGCTGCGACTGAGGGGTTGATGAATACAGGTCCCCCGGAGCCCACGCCGAGCCGCCCTGAAATATACCACTAGTCAGTGTACAATTACATAAGCCAAGCCCTAATTAAGTACTAATTGGATTGAACCTTTTGAAGAATTTTACCGCCTTGCCCTCTTCCGTCATAAATATAAAAGCTTGTGAGACACGATTCTCACTTTGCGAGTACGCTTTATTTTCACACGAGGCATTGTTAACTATGTGTGAATCTCTCTGCTTGTTTTAAAATGTTACGTCATGGATAAATACTGTAATTTATGTGAGATGCTGTTAAAGTGAAATGATGCGAATCTTTATAATACAATATAGTACTTTTAACGTATTGTAGGTTGACGAAATATGAAAACAGGATGAGATAAAAGCAGGCAGTACACGAACTTTGCTTCTGCTTTTATGTAACTTTATAGTTCATTATGTATAGCGATGTGCTACCTACAATGAATTTCTTTGACCCCACACGAACGTCTTCAGCTTTACTGTTATATCTTTGAAGTATGAAATTTTGAAATTTAATTAATTTCCGGAAATCAAAACAATTCTTTTATTGATATCATAGTAATAAAATCTTGTAAAATTGAAATTTTTGTTTGCTTCATGCTGATTTATTGCTTACAGTTCTTTTAGCTAATATACAGTTCTATTTACAAAAAAATTTTTGTAGGGTCGAGAGAAAAGGCAATATAACATGTCTACTGTGATGACTTCATTTTTTGCAAAAAAGATCGGAATAATGAATCCCAGGGAGTTTTTTTTTGTTTCCTAATATCGGTATTTTGTCTTGACATATTGTATACGTGGATGTGAATAGAATTCACTAGAGGGATAAAAGCAAATGCATTGTGTTCACCCTAAGTTAGGGTGCCCCTTTGACTTTTTCATAAATTAGAAAACGTCAGTAGCTGTACTATTTATTATTTGCTTGTTCATCTCCAGACGAAGAATCAGTAATAATGCAAAAGGCAAATCTCAAAGACTACGACGTCTTTTTACAAAGACATGGCTGAATGCCAATTAAATCAAAAATTCAATATAATCAACCGGAGGTCAGTGAAAGATATATATCGAAATGCAATGCACGTCGTCGCCAAAGTAACGTTTGCACATGAATAATTCTGTACAGCGTTTGTTTTATTTCTGATTCTTCAAGCAGACGATGAGGAATTATTTGTTTTCAGATGCACTCTGCAATTATATTAATGGATAGGGGTGCGGTATACAAGTCGAATTTTTGGCAAATAACTCATATTTGGTTGTTGTAAATTAAAGAATTTAAAATACTTTGGAAACTGCATCAGATTATCAACAGACTGCTTCAAGTCAGTCGAACTTGTATGTCTAATTGTCATCTAATTAGATAAAATCTCTAAAAGACGTTGCAACCAAACCTGATGAGTTTTTAAACAAATTTTGCTTTTCTTATCAAAAACACCGTTTGAGGGATTATAGATCTTGAAGATTGAATGCAATAAAGATTGCAAGTTCTGTAACTAGTATTTAGTATTCAGCTTTCTTCCTTTTCTTTGCTAATTTGCTTCCATTTTCCATTGGATTCTGTATAGATTTTTTTTCTGAGCATACCTAATTCAGGTTTTATAACTTCTCCAGAAATATAAAAGCCATACAGAGCTTACTTTTCAAGTTTCTTGTTTTTCCACTTGCTTTTTGCCATCCTTGCACGAGTTCATGCCCGTTCTCCTTGCATATCGTTTTCACGAATGATCACTGCCAACCTGAGTCGTTTAAAATTTTAAATTTACCGCCTAGTCTAAACAACAAATATCTAAATATAAAATCTTACAGTGGCTTAGTTTCGTCTAATCATTTTAATTGCTTGTGCTAACCAGTTTTTTGGCATTCAATATCCCTAAATTTTAACCATCCATCGGTGTACACTTTGATTTTACGGTCCAGTCAAGACTTTAAGGCAGATACATGGTGATCTGGGCGAGATAACCACTGGAAGCAGGAAAAAAGTGAAATTTGGTATCAGCGAAATCTAGAAAGAAACCATGAGAACTCAAAGTTTACTATGTAGCATACCAATAGAGAAAGGGCCAATACAAACAGGGTGCAGAATACAAAGTTTAGGATTAAGCAAGTATAAATGCGACGAAAGTGATGGTAAGTTGTAGTAGTAGGTTAACATGATCTCAAAAAGAATTTATTTTGATGGCTGAAGGGAATTGTACATCTGTCAGACAAACATGACAAAACTATGAGTCCAATATCAAACTCACTTGAATGAAATTTATTTAAATTAATGTTTTGAAATATGCCCAAAAGATGTTTTGTAAAGATGTCAACTAAGTACTGTCAAATATTCTGAGAAGTATGGTCTAATTTATCTTCCTACTTCCAACAGCAACAGTTTTGAATGAGTTTAAAAACAAGAAGCCTAAATGTACTTAAGAGTATAAATGTGGGTGGAATAGTGAGTTTTGACATTTCTGGTGTCTGACATGACCAACTAATTAGGGCAGACTATACAATTGCTAATCATTTGTCAGGTGTCTCAGTCGTGCAATATCATTAAATGCCAAAACAAAAAATATTTAGTTCGTAAACGTCATGGAGTTGAGTAGAGAAAAATTTCGTGCATTAATTTACTACGATTTTAAGTGCGGTTTAGATAAAAAACAATACATGGAACGCCTAACTCTAGCTTTTGACGAAAAGAAGCCTTCAAGGGCAACCATTTATCGGCGGTTTGCTGAATTTAAACGAGGTCGGAGTTCCTTAATTAACGAACCACGTAAAGCAAAACTGAAAACTGTAGTCATTTCAAAAAATGTTGCTCTTGTTTAGAGCATGATTGCCGAAGACCCACACTGCACATATAGTACAATCCAGAGGACACTAGGGATTGGATCCGCAGGAGTTTTAAAAATTTTACATGAGGAACTGTGGATGAAGAAAGTTGTTTGACGCTGGGTACCACACCATTTAACGAACTTCCAAAAGTCAGAACGTATAAGAATGCCATTTTATAATACTCCAACTCGGCAGAAATCCCGTGTATAGATTCATGAAGATGATCCAACACTGACAACTTCAAAAAAGCAACGCGCCATGAAAAAAATTATGTACGCCGTCTTCTTTAGAAGTACCGGTTTAGTCAAAGTCATTAAGTTAGAAGAGCAGCGCAGTCACTGCAAACTGGTACATTAATAAACGTTTGCCTGAAGGTTTTGAAGGACTTGATGTAAGGGGCCTTTTGTTGCACCATGACAATGCATCTTCGCATTTGGCGCGCGCCACTGTTGATTATTTGAGGGAAAAAAATATCAGCGTAATTGAACATCCACCTTGTTCACCTGATTTGGCGATGTGTGACTTCTGGCTGTTCTTTTATCTGAAGAAACACCTTCGGGGGCGAAAATTTTATTCAGAAGACGAGATGATACAGCAATTCATCAGTATTTTGACAGTATTCCAAAAAATAAATAGCGAGCAGTTTTTGATTTGTGGAAAATAAGATTGAATAAATGTATTGAGGTCAAGGGGAACTACTTCGAACATTTATAATAAAATATTGTCAAATTTGCACTGGAATCAGAGTGGCTCTCGTATTTTGAGTAACATGACAGGGGGTTATAGCAGAAGGTTTAGACAACGCAGTAAAAAACAAACAACACAGCGTAAGTAAAGGTCATTGATGATCAAGATCAAGATGATGTGAGAGGCTTGTTAAAAAATGATCTACAGAAAGCCGCCGTAACTGTTGAAAATCGCGATACCGTCCTAAGAACGTTCCATAATAAAGTTAGAATGAGTGCAATACGTCCTATTAGCGGTTTCGTTTTAACGCATAACACCTTGAAACTTGCCTTATCTTGCGCGTAATATTTAGACTGGGATTATTTAGATTATCTAGATTTTCTCTTACTAGCAACCATCCAGGTGATGCTTTGAAAACGTTTTGCTTAGCATGTTAACAAATTTAGAGGTGACTCATGTAGCAACTTTAACTGCCAAAAATTTTTGATGTGATCAGTTCGTAGTCTTGACCATGACTCAATAAAATTTCATTTATAAAATAAAAGTTTTTCGGATTTTGTTGAGCTCTTGTATACTAAATTATGCTTATAGTCTAGCTTTGGCAGTTCCATAAATGTCTAGTTTGATACAATTCTCGTTCTAGTTTAACTTGCTGTTATTACGACTCACTAAAAGGTACTTAAAGTCGTCTATCACATTCCAAGTGTTATCCATCGTGATCCTTTCAATTGTTTTTCTACAATTCTTTTTTCTCATTCCATACCCTAAAATGACATTTGTGTATGTGAAATAGCCGTGAATTCCACGTCAAGTTACATTCTTCTTAAATTTTTCTAATATTTTGGATTGGATATTTAAGGAAATTTAAATAAAAACAATTTTTGACCGATTCTTTGGTAATTAATTGTAATTCTAACATTAGTTTGTTTCTTGCTGTTTTTAATTTTTTTACATGTTTCTCAATTGAAAGTCTTTCAATGTATGTGCATTACTCGACTGTAAGACCACCAGAAAGAACAAAAGCAGTATCTCGGAAGATGTAATTTATGGATTTTTGGAGATTTCTCAATTATTACTTTAATATCCTAGACGTTATTGATCACATATTCTTTCAATGTTTCCTTATGTCCATACCCAAGGCAGCCAATTACGCCTAATCCGGTGTATTTAATTATAACGCTTAAATACTACTAGAATCATCTTAAATGATCGTTATGAGTCTTTATAACTAAAGCTTTACTAAAAAGCCCCGATTTTTTTCCATGATAAAATACAGTAGCTACAACTGCATCTAATTTGAGCAAAACCTTTCTAATTAAAATGTTATTAGCTGAGTTAACGACTTTAGGTGTTTTATTTCGTCTTTCTTGTTTGATCTTCCTTATTGAATTCTGGAATTGCTTTGGATACGTTAGCCTTTCTTTTTTTAGCTCCTTCCTGTTTTTTACTGATAGTGCCCTAGTACCATTTAAGTTTTATTTCTACTACTGACGTTAATTCTAGAATTGCATGCTGATGCTTTAGTTCAGTTCAATAATTGATAGGAAATATTCTAATTATGCAGCACGCTTTAATTCTCTTAAAATTGGTCAATCGACAATAAATTTTTCCTGATATGCCAAAAAGCAAGATTCATTTGCCAGGTTAGGTGAATTTTTTCCTAATTTCGTATGCAAATAAGGATACTGTAAATTATCACCGATTTAATTAAGAAAAGGAAAAAAATGCTGATTTCAAGTTTTATCATTGCATTAAATATTACCTCCTACCAATGTAATTTTCTTAATTTTGAGAAGGTCAGAAAACGAGACGGAGAAAGTTAAGTAAATAAAACGAAATCAAATGTAACGCAGATCATTTATAATGGTAAATCGGTTCATCAGTTCAATTTGTAATGGTCGTGAAAGTTAAATATCTGCTAAAACATTATCGCGTTGGAAAATGAAGCCTGGGAAGAGCGACCGTAAAGTTTTATAAGTGCGAACAAAGAGGTCGAAGTCGGACATAAATAAACAGAAGGCATTACGCAATTTGGTTTTTAACTGGAATTAAGTAAACGTAATTTAATACGGCCATCGTTCTGCAAAATGTCAGTCCGTTTAATTAAGTTAACAATACTTTTGGCGAAGTTCCGCCCCAAAATGGGGCCATATTTTAAACAATACTTTCTTAGAAATCCGATTCTCTCAGTAAAGTGTATGACTTAATTATAGCTTAGGCCTCATTAGATATTTAGATTAACTTAACACTTCATTAAAAGTCAGATTTGCTAACTTGATAGAACACGTTTTACATTTTACCCTGGAGGATCCTGTGCAGTGCACATTCTATGGTTTTTATTATTGCATTTAGTTTTTACAACCTTCCTTCATCTCTCTTTCTCTCGGTTCATAATTTAATATTCATAACCACTGAATGTGTAAATTGCTAGTTGTAACTTTACAATTTTCTAAATATCAAATTCTCACTCAAGTTTACCGCTCTGTTAATTTTCGCGTAGTAATCAAACTCGTGCTGAATTTCAATATCTCGGACATGCTACTAAAGCTCAGATACCGGAATCATACATTCGTTTGCCAATCAACTTCCATTGTTTATGACTGGTATTGCCAGGTCTATTTTGGCATGGAAATAGTCCCTCGTGCAATTTGATTTGCTAGAGGCAGACATCAGTATGCTAATTTAACTTTGTTCTCGTTTATGGAATAGGATTTTCACGCTAAATCCCAGAGCTTCAATTGAATTTAATGATCTTACAATGTGACCGCACAGTCTTTTATCTATTTTAATTAGCGTCTATTTAGAGCTAGATAAACTTCCAACTAGCACGTATTCATGGCAGGTGTTATTAATTTATTGTAAAAGCAAAAAATAATGCGTTTTGTGACTATTAGTTGTTTCTTTATGAAATATAATTAGTAAGGACGAGAGGTAACGGTAAGAATGGGGATTCATTGAAATTACTTTGTTCGCCTAAGTTTTATTGTTATTACGCGGACTCTATAAAAGGCAAACTTCTTTAAATGGCCGTCGTAAGCTACGAGAGAATGTTCCTAACTTCTTCAGAACAACCATATTTCATAAACTTTTCGTACTTTGGAGAGCAAATACTTCACAGTTATATCAATAAATAATTATTATACAAGATATACTCTGTCTTAATTTTATACTTTCGTGTTAATTAAACTCTTGAAACTTTTTCTTTTGAGATAAACAATAACAATTTTGCTAATTATACTAGTTTGCGGTTCAACTCAGAAAAAACTTCGCAATTTCTAGTTCAAGCTGAACGTATAAATCTTCTGGGAAATTATTCTCCAAAAGAAATTCTGTAGGTATGCTTACGCAAATACCTTCGGCTTTAAAGTATGTGCAGTTAATGTTTATTAAAAACGTCTTTGCTTGTAAATTATATTCCGAATAATTCTCTTTGATTTAGTGCAAGTTCATACATTTCCATTTCAAATAGCATCCTCTTACCATTATTTCTTTTGGATATTTCTTTTTCCAAGTCTCAATTACAAAAAGAATCTTATTGGAAATGTTTTCCATCTCAATTCCGTACAAATAAGATTTACTATCGGAACGTTGTGCACATTTATAAGAAATATGCTACCAACTCTTGTTTGTCCTTAGCTTTACCTTGCTCTCGAATATATGGAATCGTATATTGTTACAAGTCTGATTTATTATATTCTCTTTAGTGGAATCTTACACCGTATATAACTCTACATTACTATCTAGGTGAATAGGAGGGACAAACCGCTCATTGTTCTCACGTTTATTAAAGCCATTACTCGTGCTAGCAGGCGACTGTGTTGCATCTCATTTGTCACAAGGTCTGGCTTTACTCTGCATTGGCGTGCACTTTACACGTGCATGTTCACGTGATTCACGTGAAGCACGTTCTCATGGGTCATACTAGAGACACTTAGCATGAAACTATTGTTACTTTTCGCTATTTTCTTCCCAACAAAAATTTGAATTCCTCCTGCTGCTTAACATGTTACTACAACATTTGTTTCAACTTCCATACTTGCAACACAGAAACTCACCTTTAGTGGTTTCGTGACCAAGATAGTATGGGACTTTGTGACAGTTCAAAATTATTTTAGAAATTATATTCAAAGCTGGACTCATAACAGTAGAATAACAATATGGTAGTGTTGTGTCATGCAAATTATTATTATTTCTAAATAAATAATAATTTAGGGCAGATCTTCTCAAAACTTTGATGCCAATTACAAAAGTATCTAAAATATATCAGTTGTCGACCACCAAGTTTATTACATAAATAATAAAGGAGCTTACTTAATGGACTTTTAAAAAATTTCGTTTTTATTATGTAGTAAACTATTAAATTTTAGGCACAGACACAGAATATAATTTTGTGGATGTTTTAAGCTTGCAAACATTCTAATGTCGTCATAAAAAAGTTTTTACGGCGGTAGCTTACATACGTATATAGTATACGGCCTGACAAACAAGTCTAATTCGGACTAATTTCTTCTAGTTAGTACCATGTAGTTCTAAAAGTGTAATATGAACAAATTTTGATATTAAATGGTTAGTTATAGCAAGTTAGACTCAAAAATCATCTTCTCCGCAGTACTAGAAAGTATTTCTTTTCAATTTAGTTTCAATCGAGAAAGATTTTTTGGTAAAGATATAAATTCCAGAGCAAAAGCTCAAATTCTTGAAAACTCTCCAGACTTACTGGCGGATCTACTCTTTCTAGGACCTAAAACTAATGCAAGGGAATTTATTTGACGGTCGGAGAATAATAATACATCGAGAAAAACACTCAGATTATCTTGAGTTACCAGCAAGAAGAAGAAACAAGTAATAGTTTCTTTTGACATTAAGACAATTATGTTAGAAACCTTCTACCACAACGTTACATAAAACTCTACTTTCAAGAAGAATACTGAAGGCTACTCCTAAAGCATCTTATGCATCAGGGACCAAAGAAAAACGTTTTCCAAAAACAAAGGCCAACACTAATTATTTGCATAGCTCCCTTCAAAACCTACTCATTTTTTCATCCACATCAGGCTGAATTTTGAAAAAATTAATTTATTGATCTTGCAGTCTTGATTTCAAAAGTAACCGTGTGGGAATTTCTTCAGATCTGCTACTTTTATACGAGCTCAGTTGTTATGTTTCAATTTGTACTATCATTTAAAAAATACGCGACAGGAAAAATGCATTAGTATGCACCGTTGGAAAGTCAAAAAAATTCAAACAAAATCCAAAGAAGTTGAATAAATGACAAATCAAAGAAAGTCTATACAAAATTTCTTACTTCCTTTAAATATGGGTTTTTGATTAGTTACGAATGAGGTTCAATTTTATGACGTCAATGAAAACGCGCATTCTTAAATATTGTTCTTGATACCAAGCTAGAGAAGAGATTATTTATGAAAAACTAGACAGAATGTCAGCTGTTGTAAACAAAGCCATAAGTTAGTTTACTGGCGGGAGGTCACAAATGCAGATTGTAGCTACAATTGGCTAAGAGGCAAAAATACGTTCAAAGCTATACAGACAGAAAGTCTTTAAAGTACCTAATAGATAACACAGAAAGGTTATGCAAAGAGATTTGAGGGTAGAAAAGCAAAAGCAGCTTTAAAATTAAAGAATCAATACTATTTTTATTTATTTTGTTTTGTATCCCAAAAACGTTTATTAAGATATGTTTGGGAAGACCCTTTTGATGTCGATGGTGTTTTTGTATTTTTCTCCTTTGTTCTACTTCCGCTATGGTTTTCATCACATACGATAACAATTGCTTAGGGTTTCCTTTTCTAGTGTATACCTCTTGGTAACGGACAAAACATTGATTAAAATCGTCCAATCTTGAAGTCGCCATTCAACCATGTATTTCGACTGTAGACGTTAGTTTTGTTTTTCTGTTTTCTCTTCACTTTGCATTTGAAAGGATGTAGAACTTTTCCGCTTAAAAATAATTTTCATATAAATACTCTTAGTCTGAATAGGGCTTCTGCTTACCGGGGTCTAAAACTAAAAGTTTCACTAGCTTCATGATAAATTCCGTGCCAGATTATTTCTTCTTCTTCTCAGTCCTTGTACGTCCAAAACTGAGCACAGCCCTCCCTCTTACTTTTCCAGCTTTCTATCTCCTGTACTTCTACCCACTTTAGTCCTGTTACTCTTTTTATGTCATCATACCATCGCATGTTTGATATTCGTCTTCCTCTTCTTCCTTCCCAAGGCCTCCATTTAATGATTTTTCTGTTCCAATGGTTGTCTTTCAATCTTACGACGTGCCCGGCAAAGTCCCATTTCAAGTATGTTAGTGTCCTCACTATGTCGGTAACTTTGGTTCTCCGTTTGATCCATTCTTTTGTTTTTCCGTCTCTTAGGGAATGGATGCGAAGATGAGATAACAGAAGTAGTGTTATTTGGGAGGATAGATTAAGAAGGGCGAAGGAAGCAGTACGGTAGAGAAGATCTCTACGGCTCGGTGTGCCTTTCCCCTTAGTAATAAGTAGGTATATAAAATCAGAAGTGAAAGAGGTTGGCGGGACCATTATTGGCCTGCAGATGCTGGAGGCCGTGACAAGAACCAAACAAATATAATCGGCCGGAGATTGTACTATTATGGGGATAGTAGAGAGCGTAATGTGATTAGATGGGACGCTCTCTGCGACGTTTTGCGAAATCCAAAGATAAGGATCTCGCTCAATCCAAATTTAAATGTGTCTTAGCGTTCTCCCCAACATGGATCTTTCCATTGCTCTTTGTGTCGTTTTTAATTTGTTTATTGCTTGTCTTGTCAGTATCCATGTTTGTTTTCCATACGTTATTACGGGTAGTACGCACTGATCAAAGATCTTTGTTCTAAGAAGTTGCGGAATCTTTTTGTGTTGTAATATATATATATGAAGGTTTTCTAAACGCCACCCAACTTAGTCTCTTTTTTCTGTTGATTTGCATGTCTTTGTTTTGTTTTGCTAGTTCTATTTGCTGCCCTAGGTATATTTATATTCTTTAACATTTTCTATTGCTTTGCAGTTAATTATGATCTATATTTGTTCGAGGCTCATTGCTTTTGTTTTTTCCATATTCATTTTTAGACCTATGTTTGTGTCTTGATTCTTTTTCCAATTTCATTAACTTATTTCTTAGATCTTTCTCTCTATCGGCATACAAGCCTACGTCATCTGCAAATCTCAGATGAGTCAGTCTTTCTCCATTTACATTAATTCCTACTACTTCCCATGCTATTTTCTTAAAAATTTTTTCTATTGTTAGAGTAAATAGTTTCGGTGATATCGTGTCTCCCTGTCCTATTCAAGATTTAATCAAAATCCAAAAACTTTCAAGGATTGAGGTTTCTAAAATTTTCTGTAATTCTCTTCCTTTCTTAATTACATTTAAATTTCTCCTAGTCTCTTTTCTCTTACAATATTAGCTTGTTCCAATTTCCTTTCTTTTCTAAAGGAAGATAAAGATAAATAGAAATTCTATAGCCATCACTGTTATAGTGCAGTAGACATTACGCCGCACAGTGGTCTGAGCCGAACATTTAGGGGGACAAAAGTCAAAGAAGCGAGTAGAATGGGTGATGGTTGGAGTATAACGGTAATTTGGGTCTCTGATTACGAATTTGTAAATGCCTGCTTTCAAATTATAAGTGTAGAGTAAAACAAATAAAATGGCAGAACAAATATGGCGCACATAATTGCAAAATTTATTTTATTTACTCGATAAAAAGCTAGGCAAGTATAGGCAAATGAAACTTTGCACAATTTATAGATTTCTATGTGTACTTTTAAGTACTGTAGACATTATTCCATAACTAAGTCTTAAAACATATATGATGCAAACAATAATCAATAATTATGACTTTATATTAAAACTACACAGTTACTATTCAAAAAACTAAGTATATATGCACAGTTACAGACTTGGTAGGGCCTATCGATGCTATGACTATTACTGATGACAAACCAAAACACACTGGAAGCGTTCAGGACAGTTTCGTGTTTTTCGAGTCTTATATTTGATAACAGCGTTAAAGTATTTTATTGGTCGTTTTATTTTTATCAATTGCAACCTATATCTTGTAATAATATACCTAGGAATAATATATATAACCATATTTATGAACAACTTGTAATTTTTTAATAATTATGTGCGCCATTTTGGATCCATGCTTTTGAATTTTACAATTTTAACTTCAAATTCTTAATCAGAGACCCGAATAACCTTTTTATGCACCAATCATCACCCATTTGACTTATGTTTTTGACTTTTGTCCACCTAGATAGTCAGCTCAGACCACTGTGCGCCGTTAGAATGTAAAATTCTAGCAAATTATAATTAATAGCAAAGTAATTCAGAGAAAGAAAAGAAAGAGAAAAGCGTTGGAAACGATCATGTTATTGTTGATTTAGAAAAGAAGAATTTTCATTCTTTAAAATTTGCTGACAAGAGCGAGATTGCTTTTCTACTGTTTTGAATACTTCGGAATCGTTTAAAGTATGCTATTTTATTATCTTCCAAAGAATTTAATCAGCGTTAGGGACATTAAGTACTAGGATATTGCATGCATTTCAAAACGTTATGATCCTATTTCTCTGTTCTTATGTTGAGGTAGCTTAACTATTGAGCTCTGAATTCTAGTGAAGTTAGAATTCTAAGTTCCTTGGTTTAACGATTTTAGGATGAAATTTATTTTTGTTTAGATTTACTTTGTTCCGATTTGTTATTAAATTGCGTTGTTTGCTAATTCATTTAAACAATTCTTATTAAATACGTGCCATATTAATTTCACTTAGAGCAATTTGATATTTTAATTTACATACTTGAAGTTATACTAAATTTTATATCTGTTTAATTTTGCAAAGTTCTATTAACTAAATTCAAACATTGAAGTGATAGAAATTGGTTTACATTCAAGATTAATCAATCAAGGTTAAAGAATCTAAATCAACTTTTCAAGTTAGCTTACTTTTATTGCTATGATATTTTTTGATTGTTTAATTTGTCTTGGTTACTTATTTTTTTATTTAACTAAATAAATACAAGAAGTGTGTTTTTCTATTAGTAGATTTTAAATTGATCTGTTACAAAGCTAAAAGTGTTTGATGACAGTTAAGGTAAGAATTGAAAAATCCACCAGGACGTTGTAAACCTCAGGAAGGATGTGGGTTGGAATTTTAGTAAGACCAGATGTCTCTTAGGTTTAGATTTAATTATCAGCCTAACCTGACGCTGTATAAATTCATATAAACACAAAATTGATAGATTATTTTGTAAAGATTCCTTATGGAATCTGGCGCTCGATCTGAAATGTACCTTAAATTTCCCTTTTGGTCTAGAAATTAAATTCCTTAATTCCGTTTATTTCAAAACACATGAACATTTATATCTGAAGACCAAAAGAATTCATGTTCTTAAGTTTATTGATACAGGTACTAGACTAACTTGAAATTTTTTTGTTGCAGGGTTTACAAAAATGAAGAACATTAGAAGTAATAAATTTTTTATGGAAATACTAAACGCAACCTTATTTTTATTTTTTTACAAAATAAGACAGTTACGCTTTACATTTCGGTCTCGTTTTTCTTTTTTTGTGGTGTATTAAAAGCGTTTAAAATATTTTACCATATTTTCTTTTTTACATTTAGGACGCATAAAAATTCATATTAAATATTAAACAGCTCCAAAAAAAGAAAATTATTCTGAATATTATTTAAATAATATTAAGTGTTAATAACTTCTCTTGCGGATTTTTTGAAGAATAAATTACAACCATATACACTTTTTAATTTTAAGTGGATATTTTAATATTTATAATAAGAACAACAATTGATTTAGAAAAATTAAAATTTGATCAAATTGGAGAAGATTTTACAATTCACATTTGCTAACTAGCTACATTTACTAGACCTGGAAAATTAAGGAAATTACAGAAACCGTTTTATGGTATTAGTTGTAGCAGAAACGCCTTTAACCTGACAAAAATGATCGCTCAGCTTAACATCTTTAAAAACAAGCTTTTGCTTTATACAGTACGCTGTAATCCTTCTACTTTTGTTAAGTCCTTCTACAAGGCTCCAAATGACATTCGTGACCAAATGTCGTAAAATGAAATCTTCACGAAAGGATGTTGCGGCTTCAAAAAGTCAGATTTCAGTAAACTGAATTATAAAAGCGAGGGTTCTCAAACAGGTTTTGAAATTTTTTTATTAATTCTCAAGGCCATATTGTCATACAAAAGGTCTTAGATTTTTCGATTTATCCAATTATGTAATTAACACGTCAGTGTTTTTTAATCAGATGCATTTAATTAATTTTTCCCAAATATGCCTTTATCTTTATTAAACTAACAACGCTGTCCCTAATAAATTACAAATTAATCTTCACAAAATTATTTTTAATTACTTATTAAAATAGTAACACGGTCGAAAAGGCAGTTACTCGTTAATTTATCTAGAATTTCTCATAAAACGATATAACAAGTGATGAAATAGATTATTCTTAATTTTTCCCATTTAATAGGTTGCTAATTTTAATAATAATGTAATACGTGCTTTATCTATATCTTAAGAAAAAAACAATAAATTTAAAAACGTTTAGGAATCATTTTTCTTTTGGCGCTCTTGTTGTGAATTATCTATTATGGTGACGTTTGCACTACACGACAGCATTTAACGTTATCGTTCGACTCATCAGCAATGCTGTCAAGTATCTTTACATGATATATTGTCTTGTTTGCTTTTCCATATTTCCTTGTGTCTTCGATTAGAAGAGTTTTCAACACAGTCCTCAGAATGCAAACATAACTGTCAAATCGCTCTCTAAAAAATTACACCGCGAAAGAGCTTTCTCCGTAATGGAAATGTACGTCGATTGCAAAACGAAATAATAATCCGAAAGTATATTCAAAGAAAATCATTTAGTTGATGTAAAAGCGCTTTTAAAAGAGAATAGTGTTATGGAATGAGGTACGAAGCTATTGTTACAAACTCTTTGATTTTAAAAGCGCCGCCAAACGGGCTTTTTGCTTTTTCTTCTTTCCAACTTGAAGTTTGTTTAATCCTCTTTGAAAAACCTCAAATTTAATTTAAAAGTGCATTCTCTTCGCAAATATAGTTGTATTTCACTAGATAACGTAATAACCTCGAAAGTTTTCACTACCGCCTTTACATAAGATTGAAAGAATGAATGAAAGAAAATTTCTCTTACGTGTGTGTAACAATTATTAGGGGGGCAATTCATGCATATCAATATCATCAGTAGATACTAATCAGTATTTACATATGTAAATTAGACATGACTCTTATTAATGAAATTAAAAGTGTTGGATTTTAGTTATTTTAATTAAAAATTTAATTAAGTGAAATAATCATCAGGAAATAGAAATATTAATGGTTCATCAACCTGGGATTATATAATGCTATCGCTACGTGTTATTATTGCTTTCAGGATTTATTAAAACTTGAGCACGAAAACAATATTGCATGATTACGTGTGTATTACCGTAAATTATTAACCAAGTTCGTGGTTGGCTGAAGAAATCGGAATTATATTAGGAAAGTAATAAAATAAAACACGTGTGTGACTGTTTTTTCTAACAACTAAAACCAAATTGATATTCAGGTTAACCCTTCTGGATGAGTTGATGTAAAATATCATTGTAAATTGTTAAGTACACATATTGACAAAATTACTCATAATAACCACTTATGTTGAAGAGCTAATAATACATAAGACCTCTCTAATGTTAAATATGTATAATCAGATAAATCCTTTCATTTTACAACATTTATTCTTCCGTCACACCCTCACCTGTCAGAAATATTGCATTTGATACCTAATACTTAACATAAACTTAGTTATGCCTTCTAGTCAGTAGTAATTGCATAAAAACATAGTAATGCACCATCTAAACATTTAATAGGTACTTTTGGAGAAGGTTTATGAAAAGGATCATTAAAAATATTTTCAATCAGGGAATTAAAGAAAAAATACGCAAATTTGTGGCCATTATATTTAACAAATACAAAACCTACAATAGTTAATGTGGTAATAACATTAATAATCATAATGAGTATAGAAAAGTTATATTTATATTACAAGATGTAAAATATGACGAAACACACATATTGCAAAAACGCCTACTATTGTAATTAGTTAGTAAATAAAACATATTTTTAGAATTGGTAATCACCAATAGATGTTATCTTTGAAGATACATCATTTTGTTAATAAGACTGTTCATTATTTTGCAAACATTGTTTACTAATTAAATTTAAAATCTAATTATTAATTTTGAAACTCATAGGAAATACATTCACAAACATATAAAAAATGGAATGTTAAATACGGAAAAAATATTAAAATTTTAAATATAGCACGTGATAGTGACACACAAAATATGAAATTTAATTACAAAACAGTTGAACTTTGTTAGTTTGAAGGTATTAATGTGTGGTAATCATTGTTATACTGTTGTCTCAAAACGAAAACTTCTGTTAGAAAATAGATAAATTTACGACTTTTAAATATCTGCCATTTAAACAAAGGATTTTAAGTAAACCATAGTTCTAAGAGTAGATGAATGAATTGTGAGTTTCATCAAATTTTAAATTCTTTCAGGTTCTTTTGTTATTTGTTTGCAATAAGGTATAGATGCGAAAATGCTTAGTTTGTTGTTGATTGAATAAGCCATGGTATTTTTCTATTCACGTTCATATATCCATTTCCACAACTAAACATTCTAACTGTATATTTTTGCTCGCTTATGAAAATATGACCTTTAGTTTACAACGAAGAGTCCTAATTTTATAATTCAAAATCATGGATGCGTATGATAGAGACATGTTGATTTATGAAAAAGAATTTAAGAGCTCGAGAAAAATCCAATTTTAGTTTTTTGATTTCAATACTGAGAAAAAGAAGTTTTTGAGAAATCTTAAAAATGAAATACTAAATAACCGATATGATAGGATTGATTAAATTGAATTTTCAGAAAATCAATTTTTGGAATCTTCAAGATTCTTCAATATTCAAATTGTTGAATTTCTTGGTTGTTGCATTAAACAATTGTAACATTCTTTTTTAATTTTGCCACCTAAAGACCTTCAAACAATTTGAGCAACCTTCTTTTGCCTTATGATTTTGTTCTTTTCAAAGATTCTTGTAATACCGATTTTGCTCTGTAAAGAAACAAAGAATTTTGAAATTCCCAAAAAATGCAAAGTTCTAAATGCTTTGGACGCTACACTGAACATTTGGAGGAAATTATTTTGACCAATTCTCAATTTCTTCATCTTGAGTTAAGACCTGATTCTTTCAAAAGAATATATTTGTATTAAGAAATTATTTTGTAAGTTCTTCAATTACGAAATATCTAAAAATATCAATGTCAAATATACACTCAGTTTCATACGAAATGCACCACTCATTAAAAATAAGGCTACGGGTTTGAAACTTTGCTAAAATAATGTTCTATTATTGCGTATGAAATGATCACTATTTCTATTAAAAAATTATGTAGTTGTGGTGTTCACCAACTATCTCTCATCAACTTTGATAACTTGTTGCTTATACACAAAATAATATAGTTGTTTCAAGATTTTGTGACAGAATTAATGTTTTAAAATGTCTCCAGTAAGACAACATAGAAATTCTAACCATATTTTTGGACTTTTTTTTCGTGAAATTAGTAGAAGGGTAAATCGGGAACACACTACAGTTGCACGAATATGGTTTGCTTGGTCAGAAGAAGACATTCAGCGACATCGTCTAGCTGAGAGACTTCCACGTAGCAGCAATGTTCGTGAAAATCGACTTCTTTGAAGAATGGCTACAAGAAACCGCTTTCAAGCAACAAGGTTTGTTGCTGTAGACTATGTGCGAGCTATTCACCGCCGCGCGTCAATGCCAACAATCTACAGAAGAATCTTTGCTTTTGGAATGCGATCCTGCCGTCCATTCCAACGGCCCCCTTTAACTGAGCATCAAAAAGTTGTTAGGCTTGCTGGGTATCAAGTGTGACAGAATTGGAATTAGTGACGAATCAAGATTTCGTTTGTGGGGAAATGATGGCCGTAGGAGGTTAGGTTGATATTAAGGAGAAAGACGAAATCTCGAGTTTGCTGAAAAACGTCATAAGCTTTAATACCTGGAGTTATGGTTTGGGATGCGATTTGTTTCGGAAGAAGATCACTTTTAGTGTTCGTCCCAGGCACTACTCGTATTAATGCTCATTGCTATATTCATAATGTCCTGGAACATTACCAGAAGGTACCTCCTGTTACGATCACCGGACTTATCGCCGATTGAACATCTTTGGGACTTTATGGGCTGGCGACAAAGATTATTGCCAAGAGCTCCTAACAACTAAGACACCAACTTGAGGTTATATGGAACGAGATGCCCCAGGAGAACATAGACCACTTGATAGAAAGTATTAATTTTATTTTCGTTGTTATTGTTTTCCTGTAATTGTTAATCTTTTTTTATGGAACTCTGATTATTTCATACGCAATAACAAAACATTATTTTAGCAAAGTTTCAAACCCGTAAACTTATGTTTAATAGGTGGTGCATTTCGTATGAAACTGAATGTGTCTTTCTTAGAATATTAACACAATTTTATCAACATTTATAATATGATTGTCGATTTAGAAATTTTAACTTATTTTTATTCTTATAATAATAATTTTTCAGAAAAAGAAAACTAAGAATATATAGTAACTTTCCAGACAGGATAAAAGTTATTAGAAGATGAGGCTCTATTAAGCGGTAGAGACAAAACAATGAAGAGAGCTAAGGGCAATATCTCATAGTAAACATTTTGATAATGTACATATACTTGGAGCTTCTATCAATTAGCTGTAACCTCCTTCGTCAAATATCAGTTATGTGGAGCTAGTAACTAACCTTCTACGATATTTTG
This sequence comes from Ignelater luminosus, assembly GCA_011009095.1. Taxonomy (NCBI): domain Eukaryota; kingdom Metazoa; phylum Arthropoda; class Insecta; order Coleoptera; family Elateridae; genus Ignelater; species Ignelater luminosus. Next base: position 38,576 of record VTPC01004126.1, read on the forward strand.
AACTGTAGTAGGAGAAACAGAATCTTTAAACACTTGTCTCGATAAGCTTGGTCAATATCGCAATCTCACAAGGAGATCGTTGAAAGCCAGAAAATTAACACACTATTTTTTGGTGGTTGGCTGAGCAAAAATTCTCATCAATGGTGGGAGTGTTGGCATCGCAATGCAGATCTACAGAGCGTTGAAGAAGAGTTGGAATGTTTTATTCTGTGCAGTCTTTATTCTTTTATGTGGCTCTTGGCTGCCTGTGTCATGACGAGATAACTGTTTAGTTCATGAATATCTTGTCGTCAAGATTCAACTTGCTTCTTCGACAAGCAGCCCCTGTTGCTGCATTGGCTTTCCTGATGCAAGTATCAAATACGTCTCTTATTTAGACCTACAATTATGTTATGAATTATGAAATAGAAATAGTTAGGTTATGCTAGTTATTTTGTGCCGTCTTTCTCTGGGAAGGGCCTATTGTAGATTTATTCTATTAGAGTTTGTCTTTTTATGAAAAGCACGTCCGCACTTTTTCCAGATTGATTTCTATTCAACAAGTCTGAACGTGTCTTTGATTTATTTTCTGCTGCTGTTACGTCTAGTGTCATTACAAAGATGGGGTAAAAGTCCAAGCACTCTTCTTTGTACTAGAGAAAAAACTCTGTTAAGCACAACGAGCAAATGCAATCAAGTATGTGTTGACTTACTTTTGCAGGATAACTCATTGGCAATTATTATTATTATTCTCTTAGAGGTAGCTCTGTAATGAAAGTCCTTACAGCTCTACTTCTCGAAAAGTCTTGTATCTTTAACACAGTCTTCGTAACTCTTTTTGGTTCAGTATGCCTGACCTAATAATGGTATGTACTTATTTTGTTGGCGCATGTTTTACAATAACAGAGTACATATGTGAATTGGGGTTTCTCTTTTCTCACCCCAACCACTATCCTCTGTTTTTGTACAATTCTCATAAAAAGAAGTGATTGTTCAATTGATACCGCCCTGTTATTATCCTGGTTAGCAGTTTTATGTCCTGATTTCTCATTTCCAGTAGGTTATCTATTTCTTTGAAGAAACCCCTAGGAAAATTTTGATTTTAATTCCACAGACTGGTTCTGATCCTATAAAGGACTTTGTTTTCCGTCTTTCATCAGATGGTGGGCTTCCTGGTTCTCAGTTACATCAGCATGTCCAGGAACCCGTATTATTCTTACTGTATTATTCATTCAACGTTTGTTTAGTCTGCTGATGCAATTGCGATGAATTTACTATGCATCATCTTAACTTCCTTAGCGCAGCCTGGTTGTCAGTAACTGAATTAGTCATTTTAAAAACCACATATATCCACAATCTACAAGCCTTCTGTCAATTATTTAAAAAACAACATAAATCCTGAAGATATGTAATTTTCTTATGAACTGAAAACTTTGACGTTGCATATAAATCTAACGCAGACTCGGATAAATGTGGTTTTCTCATGGAATGGTGAAGGCTGGTACAGACAATGCGCAAATAGTAAAAAATGAATTTTGACAAAATGTGGATATAGGTGGTTTTTAAAATGACCGATTCAACTATAAAAATTCAAGAACCATTTGATTAATCTAATGCAATAATAAAAATAGCAAAGATTCTTTTGGTATACGTTCAATTTATCCTATCTGGCAACATAGTAAGCGTGCGGTGTTTATTTAATTTTCTGACAATATAATTCCCGAGTTTTCCACTTTACTACCAAGTAAAGAGAGAGAAGATCTAACATCGTCTCAGTTATTTCGAAACAGGCCAATGGTTACGTCCTGCTTAGTTTATTCCTGCAGACCTTCACCAGTGTTTTGGTCACCATGCAAAGCAATGAACTTACTAGTCGCGTTGGGAAATTGAAGTATACAAGAAGGAATCGTTTTGGGAAAGCACAATACAAACAAATACAGAAAAAGCGAAAAGGGCAAAAAGAAAATTATATATCATACAAAGGAATCTGCTCAACGGGTACGAGGAATTCTCTTACTTAAGATGAGCTTGCCAAGACAAAATAGGTCAATCTCGTTTGAGTTCCTAGATATATGAGGATTTTGGAAACGAGAAGTTTTAATTTTGACCTAAACCATTTTAGTGGATTTTAAGACAACAGTTCAGTTAGCTGTAGATACATGGGGTTATGAAGTGCAACTGGATAAGCTAACAGTGGCTGCTAATCTGTTATGTTATTATAATTGGATTTAATTTTCCTAATAGCAAGTCAAACTGGATAATAAGTAAAAGGCGGCAAATCGTAAGTATACCTTGTAGTTGTATGTTTATTACCTTCCAGGCAATTAAGGCAAAAGTATGGTCAACATTTTTGCTTTTATTAGGAAGTCAGGCAGTTTTGGACAGAAGGCAGAGAAGGATACAGTAGACAGTCGTAGAGTTGGTCAGTAAAAGGATGCCTAAAAAGGCTTATTTGCTAGGTTTTAAATTTTTTTTTGCAGAGAATAGATTGGAAGCTAAACTTAGATAATCTTGAAAGTGAAACCAAGATTATTTGTGACACATTCGATAAAATTCAAAGCATCAATTATCAATTTGCTATCAATTTTGATTTGTTTGCGTTAGAACTAAGGGATCACCTTGCCAAAATTCATATAATAATTAATATTACTATGAAAGTTTTCTAGCTAAGATTTGTTATTAACAATTTTCACGTTAATACATAAGGAAATTGCTCAACTAACTAGATAATAAACAAACACGAAAACTAACAAATAATCTGTAGGAAGTCATCATTCCCAGAAGACGATACAAAATAAGGTTTTCATGTGTCAAGATACTTCCATCAAAAGATAAAAATCAGATTCGTCTTCATTACAAAAATGATTTGATATTCTCTGAGTGACGTCTGTTCTATTTTGTGTTATTTTCCGATTTTATCCAATTCTATGTGTATCAATTCCAAGTAAATACATTCAATTTCCTATTCATAAATGTAATTTCATGGAAAAGATAAAAATATCAAGCGAGTTATATAAAAAAGGAGGAAATGCGTGCAAAATGATAATTTCAGTAACCTCCAGTTTGGAATTCATGTAAAGCTGTTACATTTGTATGAATGCTACAAAAATCGTGCTAATTTAATGTCGATCCCGTTTTTAGATATAAATAATTCATAAAGTGCGTTCGTAATTAATAGATATCTGTTTTTAGAATCGGGGCTGTCAATTCTCAGTTTGTCACGACTGACGGAGTATCAATAAATTGAGTAATTCAAATTTGCCTACAAATTAAAAATTCGTAATAGGAGAAATCAATGAAAATTACATTATTGTGTAGATAGGTATATTTCGCAATGACAATTATTGGAATATTCGTACGTGAGTAAAGCTGTAGTGTAGTATAGAGATACGCCTATCTATTGTTCAAACATTTCTATGTAGTAATTGTATATGCCTGGTTATACGTATTGTGCATTCTGCCCAATAAAATAGGATTTCTACTATAATGTGCTAATGTTTACTTAGTAAAATTGTGACACGATATGTATACACGCATGGTTTGTATGATTTCAAAATCCGTTGTGATGCCTTTGGAATGTAATACATTGTTATAGTTCTGATAATTTAAACAGAACATGATACCGTTATTTCATAAAGCAAAACATTTGTAACATAAATTCAATGTATTATATAACATTATAAGATTTACATGGAAGCAATAAATAAATAAAATTCACCCCATAATTTAATTTTTTTCTTTATTTTATTTTTTCATTGGCGGAATAAAATCGAATTAGAAATAAATCAAACTTAGACAACCGGATCTAAATTCATTATTATCGGCATCAAGGTGATTTATTACCCATAAACTTTTCTGAGCTTCTTAGCTGCAGTATACTGTGGTACGTGCATTAATTTTAAACTTGAGAATCGCAGGTGTAAGTTCACGTGTAACCAACAAAACTGGTAAAAACACATCACGGATTCCCGACATCGCGTACGCGATTAGGTAGAAGGATTGAACTGGAATCGTTTTATCCGCAGTCTTGCATTGAAATTTCATTGACATGTATATAAAATGCTGAAAACGTGCATTGAATTTCAATTACGGAAGGATTTGTTTCAGCAGTCTGTTATTGGGCTTGGCCTTTAATTAACTTCATGCGAGGCGTGTTTTGTTGTAACATTTTGCACAGTTTTGTTATAAATGTCAAAAAAGAGAGAAATTAAAACTAGTTATCTAAAAGCTTTAAAATTTTATTATTGGTCAACAACAACAGGAATCAGTTATAAAATCAACATTAGGCATAATTAAATGATAATAGTTTTTGAAATTTTGTTTAAAATCCCGGGTGTTTGAATATTTCAATTGCATTTGAGCACAGAAAAGAATTAATCAGACTGCGCTTTGCATTCACGCTCTCTTTAATTAGTTGTTAGAGGACTCTTCTACATTAGATTAACACATTATAAAATTCTTTTTTAATCGTACGTTGAAACGACAGTTTACTAATTGCCTGTTACTTGAAAATCGTACTACACATTTATAATTAAAATTCTATTTTCACGTAGAAAATGTGAAGTAGCATAGTTAATTAAAATAGGTAGTGTTGCAAATTGTTTGCATGCATGAAAACAATTTTCAGCTCGTTATTTGTTTTAAATGAAATTTTTAACCCGCAAGCTAAAAAAAATGCAAAATCGAGAAATAGTGAACTAACACTTTTTAAAATGCTTAATACATAAAAAGTTGTACTTCTCTTTATGGAATATTAATAATCGCTACTTGACTTTTAGTCCAAAGAATATTGGAACGTATATTATTTTAACGTTGTGCAAGGCACGTTAATACACTTAAGGGTAATTTATGAACAAAAGGGGATATCCATAAAATTCATTTAATTGCGAAATACAATACACACCTTAACTAAAAAACTAGACTTTGAAATATCTAAGCAGATGTTTTGAATTTCTAAATTCTTACACGGATTGAAGTACGTTCTGTTTTGCAAAATATTCCGGCAACAAAATTTTATGTGAATGAATCATTTACTAAATAATGAAAGCCGTGGAAAAGGTAATGTACGTAATGTAATTAACCACACGATTTATAACCACATTTTGTACTATATCGTCATATGAGTACAACTGCGGTAAATAACTTTTTCGGTAAAACCACATCAAAAGTTGTCTTAAACTTGGTTTGTGTTTTTGTTCTTATTATTTTTGTTAAGGTCGCCGTGCAACTAATGTTCAAGTTTATGCATAATTAATTAAAAATGCATTTCTAAATGTCTAACCATTAATAACGTGGCTAAGTATTTACATTTTTGAATAAAAAACTAGTTATCACATACTCGTGTCTTTATAAAGCTAAAGACATTACTAACCTTTTATCTGAATTAAGTCTTGAAAGGAGTTTTATTCACTTTTTAATTTTAAATAAGGAAAACCGCATCAGTAGTTAATAAATCATCAAATACAAAAAGAACAAAAAAGTAAGAAAGAGATGTAATTTTTCCATTAGTTGTACTGTTGGAAAACCAGATATCAGTGACTCTGCTGGAGCTGCTGTATAAAAAAAGCCAGAGATATCATGTTGAGGAAGAAAATAAAAGAGAAATCAACACAGCTGCTTACGAAAACTCGTTGAGCTCGTCTCCAGTCCATTAATGTTACTTTGACAGTTTAATCTACAAAATCAACCAATCAATGAGCACGACTAGAATTGGATATTCTCACTCAAGGTGAAGAACAACGAAAAACGGTAATGCAAAAAATGTAAGTCACGGTACGATATGACACTCAGATGGAAATATTACATATATCAAATAAAGTTCGTAAAGCTAAGGAAACCGTAGAAAGTAAGTATGTGTTTCTAAAGTTTTGACAAAAATTATACTGAATACCCAACTAAAATTGTCCTATAGAGTCACTACTGCAAAAAAATATTCCTATGGTTGAACCATCAGTTCAAAGAGCAAAAACGTTTCAGTTTCTTACATTTGCTATTTGCACAAAGAACCGAAAGAACGGTTGAAACTGTAAACAGAAAACCAAAATGATTGAGGACACTAAATTTTTTCTTACCGTAGTAGGGAAGATGTCCAGAACGTGCTCTATATGAATTAATAGTGAAATAAAGGCGATAAATAAGACAGAAGCAATAACAGAGACTCAGACTCAAACCAAATCAAAATCACAATTTTCCTTAAGATCTTATATTTCTGTAACCTAATTGCTGGTGTGATAAAGATAAGTATGAGTAATGATATTCTAGAGTAATTCAATCCGAAGATAAAAAGGTACTGCAATCGAATTCCCGGGTGGGAAACACAGAGAAGACAAAAATAAAACTAGGAATACTAAACGAAATAGAATGGTCACATGGAATGTTAGAACCCTGTGGAAAAGCGGAAAATTAGAAAATGCAAAACGGGAAATGCAAACGTACGAAATTGACTTACTGGGACCATGTGAAATAAGATGCCCAGAAGAAGAAGACATGCGGTCTAGAGAATTCAGAATAATAATCACATCTGCAAACTATTGAAATGGCAGAGTTGAAAGAAATTGGATAGAGAGAATAATTATGTTAAAAATTGCAATCGTCCCTAAAAACACTGTTATAATATATATACATGCCCACTACTAATTATGAAGAAGAAGAAGAAGAAGTAAAAAATGTCTACAAAGAAATAGAAGAAGCAATTAAATATGTTAAAGAAGAGGAAAACATAATTATTATGGGGGACTGGAACGCTACTGTAGGACAACAAGCAGAGAGAAAGGCAGCAGGAGCACTTGTTCTAGGGAGAAAAAACAAACGGGAAAATCGCCTGATACAGTTATGCACAAAGCACAAACTGACAATAGCCAATACGCTGTTTCAACACCACGTCCTTAGAAAATATACCTGGACAATGCCAAGAGATATGAGAAGATTCCAAACTGATTATATTTTAATCAAACAGAGATTTCAAAACCGACTGCTAAAGTGCAGGAGCTACCCAGGTGCTGACGCCTACAGCAACCATAACCTGGTTATGATGATATGAAATTTAAAATTTAAAAACATCAAACACCGAAACAACAGAAAAACATGGAATCTAGAAAAACTACCACAAGAAGACACTCAAAGAAAACTACAAATTAAAATAATACAGAAATTAAAGTGCAAGGAAGGGAAGCAGATGAATCCTGGCAGAACAATAAAGAAGCGGTAGAAACAGCCGCAAACCAAACATTAGAACTAAGTAGAATAGAAAGAAGAAAACCTTTGATTAACGATGACATATTTCAAATGCTGGACGAGAGGAAAACATATAAAAACAGCCAAAGAAACGAAGAAAGAGAAGGTATAGAGAGCTGAGAGATACTATAAATACAGCATGTAAAAAAGCAAAACAAGTATAGATAAACAAAAAATGTAAAATAATAACAATTACGACCAAGCATACAAAGTAGCAAAAACCTACTTTAAAGAACCTAGAAAAAAAAGCAGAATATGACAGCAATCAGTGAACTGAAAAATAAAAAGGCTCCAGGAGTGAACATCATACCCGCAGAAATAATAAAACAGATAGGCAAAATTAACCATAAACAACTTTACAAGTTAATCTGTGAGATATACAAAATATAGATAAATATAATAATGTCTATTCCCAAGAAAAGAAAAGTAGACAGATGTGAAAACTATAGAACAATAAGTATAGTAGCACATGCATCAAAAATATTTAACTAAAATCATACACAAAAGAATAGAGAGAAAGATAGAAAATAAAAATACAGGAACAAGAGAAACAATGCTGGCACCATGAACACAGATGAAATAAAGGTCAGATATTTCACTCCCCATTCACATTTGCAGCATGAAAAGTGCATACCACGCTGTGCTGCTTGCGCAGTACATGTCAAAATAGCAAGCTCTGGGAGTTGCTTTGAGAGAGAGAGAGAGAGAGAGCAATAGAATTCACAAATTTGTCGAAGTGAAATATCTGACCTTTATTTAGTGTGTACTACAAATAATAATAGAAAAAAAATAGGAAAAGATAAGGAAACACATATAGCCTTTGTAAACATAGAAAATGCATTTGACAATGTAAAATGGAACAAGCTACTTCATATACTACAAAACAATTGGAATAGACTACAAAAAAGAGAAGAATGATACATTCCCAATACAACAAACAACTAGCAATAATAGATAGCGGAGATGAACAAGAAGAAGCAAGAATACGTAAAGGCGTGAGACAAGGCTGCGGACTGTCGCCGCTGCTATTTAATATGTACATAGAAGGCGCGATGAACAAGCTTAGAAAACGAAACCTAAAGGAGTAAAAGTACAAGATAAAAAAATAGATATGCTTAGATACGCAGACGACATTGTAATAATAGCAAAAAGTGAAGAAGAACTAAAAGAAGCAATTAACGCAATGAAACAGACGCTTGAAGAATATAACAGGAAAATAAAAAAATCAAAGGCTAAAATCATGGTATGTGATAAAATAGGACAGCAACGAAGCATAGTAATAGTAGAAAATGCAGACACCTGGGAAGCACCATTACAAAAGACGGAAAAAGTAAAAGAGATATACTCGTAATAAGAAGAATCCAACAAGCCAAGGTAGCTTTCTACGAAGAGAAGCAACTACTAACATCTAATAAAATATCTCTGAATATGAGGAAAAGATTTCTAAAGATATACATATGGAGCATAGCACTTGACGAATGTGAAGCATGGACAATATCTGAAAGTAAAAAGAAAAGATTAGAAGCTTTTGAGTAATGGTGTCATATACGTATGCTAAAAATAAAATGAACAGAAAGAGTTAGTAACGACAAACTTCTAGATAGAATAGAAAGACGAAATAGAAAGACGGAAAGAGCTGTGGAAGAGTATTAACAAAAAGGATTACTGAAAACAATAATAGAAGAAAAGATAGAAGGGAAAAACGCACGAGGACGACCACGACTGCAGTATATAAACCACATAATAAAAGGCGTAAATTGTGATTCCTACGCAAAAATGAAAAGAGCAGCTCAAAACAGGGAAGGATGAAAAAACCTGGTGCTACAAAATCTTCAAGATTGATAACCAAGAGAGAAAAAGTTTCAGATCAAATTCTGCTTTAGTAATAGGAAAGATTAAAAAAATCTTAAGGCTTCCTGTATTTTATCAACATTTTCATGCCATTAGTTCAAAGTTTTTTTGCCAAATGTGTCAAGAGTCCAAAACTCTTTATCGGTTTTGATATTCAGTTTTACGAACAGACAAGAATTACTTAATGTATTTGACTTCTGCTAGTTTTCCTTGCCAGAACGCGTCTTTAAGGCGTTTTTTAATTCTTGTTTCATGGTCTAAATTTAAATAACGCCACAATCCAAATTTTGCCACAAACGCTATATCACTATCATAGGCGACAGGAGAATTTTTTGCAGATGAGTGCAAAATATTTCTTGCATCGTATACTATGCTCTACAGAGTTGAATCTTGTTAACTAAATGATAACGGAACATCCCCTTTTTCGATCAAGGGTTATCAAAGATTTTGATTGATTCTTCTTTATTTTAAAATAGATCGTTATATCAAATGACCAAATAGCATTTTGATAGCTTTGTTCTTCCAAGGTAATGCAATCGCCAAATGAGAAAAATGCTCAAGTCCAGGAAATTCTGCGTGTTCTGTTAGGACTGTTTTCAACAATAATTGCTTGATCTAAATCGATTCGAATTTTCGAAATTTTATATGCATTTATTTAGCAACTTTCTATGTATCTAACCTTTATTCAGGAAAGTTTTTTCCTAGTTTCACCCATAGAATCTAGAATCCAATATTTACCAGACTAGATTAATTGGCAACCTTCCTGTCTTTAAAAAACTGAAAATATCCAAGCTAGCATGTATCGTACATATATGTGGTAGAATTATGTCCAAAAGTGACTGTATAGCTTTATTGTAGATATCTTACTTCTGTGTTGAAATAATTCAATTTTTTTGTTATTATTATTCTATTTTTGCAAAAGCCAGAAGTGAGTTAGTTTGGATATAATAAAGGTTGAAAAATTGGTAAAAAAACTATTAATCTGGTTTGGAAAGTGCGAATGTTTCCCTTGAAGTTTGCTGCATTCATAGCCAGGCAGATGCAAGCTTGTCAGTAAAAGCAAGCTAGCAAATTACATGCTGATTCTTAACACTATAAGAAACTTCAAAAATGAAGAAAATTATTTGATAGTCACGTCTCTCTTTACACAAAAAATTTCATCTCAAGAGATTAATACGTTGCTCTTAAATAATTTACAAATAATAAAAGTGATGAATCTTACTAGGAACACTCTGTATCTCAGTAATAGTAAGCAACAAAATAAGACTTGGTGCAAAAACAAGACCTGGCATATATCACCTTGCTTAAAACATACTCTAACATTTTTCAAATACTCCATGAGTTTGGGCATTTTAAATAAAACTACTTTCATAGAAAATATTTTGTCAAAAGGGACAAATAAATAGAAGATCAGTTACCAATCCCAAACGAGTCGCAAATTCAGTGAATGATACCGCGCACTGCATTCACTTGATTTAAAAAGCATTTTATACACTCTAATTTTATTTTTCTTTTATTGTTTGTGATTGACATGTGCAAAACTAAGCTTTGTACCAAAAAAAAAGCAAAATAGGAGTTTACATATAAATTTCATTTTGATTTAATAAATGTCAATAATATAAAAGTTTAATAAAAGTCTCATTATTTTTTGCTGAAAACACCATTTTTCAAAAACAAAAATGTTGAAACTACATATCTGGTTGATTTGTGTGTAGGTCATTTATTGAGTTTCACAACAACCCATTTATAAACGTTAAAGTAGAAATTGTGTGGAAAATTGGATATTGTAAATACATTTTTTTAAATAACAATTTTGCTCGTCATCTTTATTTTAGATAAAATATACATTTTTGGTTTTGATGTAAATTTAAAATATCAAATTTTTAAAAGTAGTCGTGAAAAGTTTCTTCATCTAAGCTAGATTTAATAAAAGAGATATACTACATAAAAAGAAAAATATAAACACTGATTTTATCTAAAGAGAATGAATGAAGATATTAGCTTCATTAAAGTCGTGAAGACTTTATGGGAAAATACTTTCTAAATTAGTTTTTAATAGTTTTTAAAGATGATTTGTGGTATCAAAAATATAATAAATAATTTAATTCTCCCGGAATTGCATTAAAAAGGAATGGAAACTAGAAAGTATATTATTATTGATTTATCATTTTTATGTAATCCCGCAATAACAATAATAATATTATTATTATTTATTAAATATAGAAAGCGATTTTCAAAGCACATTTTAATATTTACAATCTCTTTAATGTAAACAAAGTTATAACTTTCGTTTCAACCTTGACAGCAAATCAGTTATCAGCCTGTAGTTTGAAACAGTCATCGATACTTTTCAGTTTCAAAAGGGATAACACTGATCAGTAACAAAGCTTGACACATGCCGTTCGTTTGTATCATTTTAACGTGTGTCAAGGAAAATCTATTACGGTCTGATTCAGGAAATATCAGAACTGACTCCATTACACAGGTTATATTTTGACATCTGGCACACATGCAAATGATATATGAAAGAGTTGATAAAATCTGGTCACGAGTCTGTGAACTTTGACCTCTATACGTTATGAGAAAAATTCTTTTCAGGAGCCTTGGAATTTCAAACCAAATTATCGATAGGCTTTCAATTATATGGAGGAAGGGTTTAATAATAAAACCGACCACCGTATAATTAGTCCAATTTATTTTTAATTAATGCGACTAGGTAGGTATAAAGTTTATTGTAGTGCACATACACAACATGCGGTAGGAAGTTTCTGAAAACATGACCGCAATTAATGAAAATTATAACTTTTAAAAAGTTGAATAATGTAATAATAGTTTGTACAAATTAGGAACGTGGAAATAAAATTATTATTCGTTCTCTGCATATTTGCTATTGTTACTAATATATTATTAAATTTTAATCAAAATGAAAGTTAACCACAGAATTTTATTATAATTAATGCTCCTGCTAAGTAAATGAGTAAAGTTTTGTTATTTGTGGCAAACAAGGTCAGACGAAAGCTTTTTTATTTTGACATGTACTATTTCGTTTTTATAGCATGACTTCAGTAGCTAAAAATAATAGCAATAAGTCGTGCTAATTTATTTTCGCTAATTAACATAGATTACACATTAAATCGCTTTTGTCTTTCTAGCTATTGATAACCTTAAACTGATAGTGTAGCAAAAATTAGTAAAAAGCTCAGCAGCGCAGAAGCTTTTTTCGATTCTAACCTTGAACTAAACATAATATTACAGAATAAAACAAAAATACAAAAAACAGGAAACATTAATATTTTCAAGTTATCAGATAGCATTTTGAGTAAATAAAGTTAATAATAATTAAATTATTAAATTTATTTTGATTATCTATTTAAAATTAAAAAAGACGTTAGTTGTTGTATCATAAAGAATTATCTAGTTCTAAATATTTCTAGCAGATACAAAAATATTATCGTTTCATAAATTAAGTGGTTCTTAAAACGTAGGAGTAAAGAAAAACAGATTAAATAGGGCTGTTGATAATAAATGTTTGCGGAAACCATTCCTGACCACGTTAGTTGTGATGTAATAAGCAGAGGCATTCACTGTCTTTACTGAAAAGTTAATGAACAGTAAACAGAGAAGCCTACAAACCTTATGAGAGAAGCAAATATGTTCAAGTTAGAATTGTGCCAATAGGACAGCAGAGGTAGTAGCTACCTTAATCAACAAAATATACAAGAAAATGTACCTGCCCAGAAAGCAGCAACAGGAGTTAGTTCGGTATTTTAGATTTTAGGCAAAGAGGTAAACATCGAGTAACTGCTAACGTAATCAGTCTCAACTCTCTTCCAAACTTAGCTGAAAACACAGTATTAATCCCACAAGTAAATATATGCAATGTGAACGAATCATTCTTGTGTCTAGTTTTAAAACCAAGCAGAATAGTTATTTGCTGCTAAAGTTAGGAAGCAAGTCAGGCTACTTTTTAGTAGAGAAAAGCGACAGCACAAATTGCGATTGCTTGCATGAGCTCAGTTGGCAATTAATATCCCAGAAAAAAAGAGTTGTTGAATATAGCAGCATTGAGAATCCTTCACAGAAGTAACAAATATGTAAGAAACAGTCACCCCAATATACAACTGAACTAGAAGAAGGCAGTAAGTCTGCCTTACAAAATGAAATTTTTCTAGATCATAAAGAGGGCCGAATTGTCTTTTTTAGCATCCAAACTTGTTTTTGCACTTAAAACAAACACTTCTACGTTATCGATGACAGACAACAATTTCTCTGTCGTTTACCCTCATAAAATCTCCCCAGTTCTACCGACTTCAGTTGTTCAACAAAGGTCGAAAAAAGGAAAGCTGAAAAAGCAACAGTTAGTATTTTGGAGAAGCTGATAGCAAAAGAAATTGAAATGCGTACTGTCTCTGAAAACGTGCAAACAGAAATCTGAGTATACTGCAACTAGATCAAATCTTTCTCTGGTGATTTCGAAATCAACCCTTTATGTTAGTAACGGTTTAAGTACCAAAAGTACTAAAAATAAGCCCATTGTGATTGCGCTAGTATTCTTAAACCCTGCAAACTACATTTGTTTTGTGAACTGTGCTAATTTGTATGTCGGTTTACCAAGACATTTAGATCAAATAGCACAGACATTGTTAATCTTCTTTTAGGCAGAGAAATTCGAGTTTTTTGACATTGAGCTAAATAAATTTGGATGTAGAATACTCCATTAAAAATATTTTTGGGGATTTATTTATATTTCTGGCATATGCAAATGGGTTATCACTTATCAGTTTCGCAAGTTTTTTTGTTCAAAAAAACTGCGCATGTATCATGGTTTGTTGCATGTAAGTTTCTGATTGCAGTTTAAATTTGAGTATGTGAATTCAAGAACATGGAGATCGAAACACAAGTGCACAAACACTATTCCTAGTTAGATTAAAAACACTATCAGTTTCAGCAATGAATACCAAGCAATAACAATGTAAGATTGAAAACTCAGTGTTGCTAGATTTACTCTTCTTATTCAGCACTTTCGTACTACATTGTGATGAGAATCAGAACGTCATCTTAAAAAAATTTTCTGTTAACAAGCCGTTTATTGAATTTTCTACAGACAACAATGTTGTGATAAATAGTAAATAATTCTAGAAAATAACTAAAAAAGAAAGGACTATAAGAGATGAGTAAAACATATTATGAGTATTTTTCGCCTAAAGGTTTTGCCATTGGTTACTGAGAACAAAGACCCATCGTTGAAAACGTAAGATGCATTCTCAATTAAGTAATGCAATGAGGAAGGTTCCAACTGCAAGATAATACCAGGTATAAAGTCAAGATAAATGCCAGGAAGATTTCTTAAACCATAAGAACTCAGCGTTTCCATATACTAGCAACGTTTACGAGTACTCACAAGAAAGACTCTTGTAAGAAGCTTCGAGAAGTAGCGGCAGAAATGGACTTCACTTTAGTGTAAGTACTACAAAATATTTTTAACCACAATTCTCAAAGTTAGACTTTAAACTTAAATTGTAGTCAATACTACAAAGTTGACGCATCTGATAAGGCATGAGAAAGAAAAATGGATATGATCAAGATTATGTTCCAGAATCAGAATTAAATTATTACGAATTCATGGTATGCTATGGTATGGTCGCCACGAATGTACATAAGCAATTCATCCCTGAGAAAGCTATAAAATTTGGGTTTAACATATGGTGTATAAACACCATATCAGGTTACCTGATCAATTTGGGCACTATACCAGGAGAATAATCCCAATTCAACCGACGCAATTGACAAGACTTACGGAAAATCAACAACCCCATTTGTAAACAAGACTAGAAAAATTCGAAGAAATGTTAAGAATCTGCCTTACAACTTTTGTTTTGACAATTTGTTCACCAAGGTAAATTTGGTGATGTTTCTAAAGCATAATGACAGCTACAATCGATGAAAACAGAGAAGCAAAAAGTTGTCCACTAAAGAAAAAAAAGTTTATTAAAGGCGATTACTGCAAAAGAAATTGGTATAATTTTAATGTTGCTCAACAGCTTAACTCACTTCAGAATTTCTTCCATAAGCCACGTAAATAAGCACTGTAAAGATGAAAAGGAATACGTGCAAGTACTAAGACCATTTCTGATAGAACAGTATAACAGTGGAATGGCGGAGCAAACGTTTTGGATGAAAACATTAACAGACACTGTATTGGAATAAAAAGTAAAAAATGGTGATGGTGTTTTTTTACGCGACAATGCATGGATTCTGCAAAAACAGCCGGGAAAAAATTTATCACAGCTTGAATCTATCTCATATGTTAATCTCCAAAAGAAGCAGGCAGGCCTTCAACGTCAAGAAATAGTATTACGCTAAATAGAGTTAGTGATGACATATGTTATAATAAAACGGACCATTTACTGAGAGTATCCGAAAATAAAAAGCGAAGATGTTCTGGAGAAGGCTGCTCTTCTATTGGTAGAACTATGTGCAAGAAATGTAACGTAGGTCTTTGCTTGGACTGTAACATAATTTTTTATACAAAATAATTGTTGTTTGTAAATAAAAGAACTTGTTCTTATTTCTTAAATTAATTCTGTTATTTTGCGGTAATCCATTAGCCTTGCATTGCCATATGGCAACGGTCTGTTTCCAACGTATGGCTTAAAAAACACTAAAAGCTTTATGCACTGCATTAGTTACATGACTTACATGCCCATTTAACAAAAAATTGCAAATTCTACAAAAAAAAATCGAACTCTTATGGGTTAATATCACATGTAGTACAGATCATTTATTCCCAGAAGCATCGATATGTAATTGTAATGCATGCTTTATAAAAACCAAACAAAGAATTCGATCTCAAGAGAGAACAAAAACTTCCATCGTATCTAGTATCCAACCACTTAAGTACTCGCAAGAACTTTAAGGGAAGCGGGTTGTACCACCTGAATTCGAATTTTAATCGAGGCTCAATTGTATGAAAACGATTGTTACCATAATTAATATTTTTAGACTTAGTTCATATACCCTACCCTTAGAAAACGAATCTAAAAAATTAAAACGAACTATTAGAAAAACAAGAAATAGGAAAACGTTGAGAAGTATTGGTAAAGCTATCAGCTGGAACAAATGATTACCAAGAAAAAGCAACTTTACACAAAAAATGCAACAGAAAATCGGAAACAATACGTAAGAAGTAGAGAAATGAAACACAGCAATTTGAAATGAGATGAAGCAAAGCATGGGAAATTCTGAATAATTCAAAACAGAAGATTGAGACAAATTTTTAGATGATAAAGATGGAGAAATAGGTACAGTATGAACAAACATGTTAAAAAAGACAGAAAGGAATATAAAGATGATATACACTCTGTCTGGAAGGAAGAAGGAAGTAACAATCAAGCATATTGAAGAAAATGATAGAAAAATTTCTTTAGAAGGCAAAAGAAACCGCAAAGGTCTAGGCTTTAGAGGCATTTCTGTTAAGTTATAAAACACAGCATCAACCATTTATTAGGATAATTTTGAAAGATATTTCCAACAAGTATCCAGAAATTGTAGGCTCTCTAGATTAAAGCAAAAAAGAATGAATGTTGACCAAATTTTGGGAAAAAAGTTGACGACCGACATGGTATGGTCATGCGAGACGTGTGTCAGCACATAGATGGTCAAAATTCAAGAAAAGAGTTAGATTGCCAACTGTCTAGTAGGCACCCCAAAATGAGGAAAACTTAAGGAAGAATGAACAAAATAGGTAGCCAGAGACATACAAATACAGAGGATTATGGAAGAACAATGTGAAGATAGAGCAACCTGATGTTTAAACTGTCTGAAATACTACTGACAGCTCTACATTTTGAATGTGATGGACAATTTTTACTGATTCAAAAACTGGCTCAAAATGGTTAGTACAGAAAAAAATGCATGGTGACCATAACAAAAATAATCTCTACATAATTTAAGGATCATAATAAAAAATGAAATAAACTAAAGTCGGGAAATATCACTTATGTAGAAGCCAAAAATAAAGATATAATTGAAAGGCAGTAGTTTTAATACATTTGTAGCAAATGCGTTAAAATAAAAAAAAGATTAATTGGAGCCAGCTAAGCTTTCACAGAATTACTTAGTTGTTCAATTCTGAATATTAGCTAGGCGATCATAGAACCGATGATAAAGAAATATGCTAATTAAGCGACGAAATTAAACTTGTAATCTACTTATTCCCCATAACTAATGTCATTTATTAATGTCAGCCCTTGTTCCAAATTTAGCAAAATTATCAAATTCAACCAAAACAACAAAAAGGATGATTGATTGGGATAAACAATAATTAATTTCTAATTAATAAAGTTGATTTGAATAAACATAAGCATGCTATGAAAACTTTTAAGGAGCCAAACTATTGAGATTATCGTAATAATATAGTCATTATTACTAAACTATCAAATTCCCAACTATTAATAAGTGGGGGCGTTATTGATTTACTGTATACAACTGATAGTGAGAACGCTTAATTGGCAAAAATCGATATAACTTTGAGGGAGGTCGAGCGTTACTTTGTTTGCTTGCATAATTTCATTATTATTCCTTTCTAGAGAATTTCAGTCTTCTAATTGTTAATTAGAGAGGTATTTGGTAAGCTTTACAAAATTTTACAAATTACACATGCTGTAGACCTACGTTATTATAGTTTGCAACATACCAACTACAAAAATAATGTAATTAAATTTAAACACATCTAAATACAACACATCCCATATGCTCTCACAATTTAATTTTATTTTATAGCATCATATAAGTATAAAGTTTATATGCTCATTTCGTCGCGCGTTTCAATTAAGTATAAACACATCTCTATAAATACAAATTACAAAACTACATTTCGGAACCCCGCTAATCTAATGAGAAATGCAGTGGTTCAACGTCGTTTTACCATGGAGTTTTAGACAATTCCCAGGCGGATCTACAAATTAAAGGGATTCCTGTCTGACCTTAATTTTTAATGCTATTGCCTACTCAAACTACAATTACTTCTCTCAATTACTTTTAATTAACGGTGAAATTTCCAACACATTTACCCTTTTACTATATAGGTTTAAGCACATCGCGAACAAATGTGCCAGACAATTTAGGGATTTGAATAATTTAATTTTCATTTTTGATTTCCTACCCGAATACATTTTTAATTTAGAGCGAACCGCGTTTTACATTGTGATAAAATGCTTTTAATTTAAAAATTTTATTTTTAGAGTGAAAAACGAAATTACTAGGAAAATGTTTAAAATTACATGCCTCCACAAAAGGGAATCAAATGATAATGTCAAAAGAGCATCTCTTGACTTTACACGCTGCACTCTAATTTAGGTAGAAAAAAATTAATTAAAAACTTAATGTCTTTTGTAGTCAACGGTTGTAATTGTAATCCGACGTTTCACTATAGCTTTTCCGAGCTTTAAGAACGATCAGACGTTATGTAATTTGAAAATAAAGCAAATAATTCCGGCTTCTCTGGCGACTAATTGCTTTTGCATAGTGTTAAAGTGAACGTCGTTCTAATTCGACATAATCCCATGCAAAAAGATTAATCATGGTAATTAGTATTATTGTGGAATTAATTCAAATCATTGTCAATTTGCATAACCATAAACAATTCCAATAACAGAAACTTGAAAATAAAACACTCTACAGATAATGGATAGTAAATTTCCTCCCAGGAAGCTTGCAGTTCCTGTTTCAATTTAATTCCCCAAAAATCTTATAACGCGAGGTTGGTTATAATATTGCCCTCCTCTTTTGTACACTTTCGCTTTGTGCACATTAATCTGGATTATACTTCTTAATCGCAACACCAAAGATGAAAATCTGGGGCATAAATTTGGCTTCCAATGGATTTGTTTTATTAAAACGAAAACCTGAAATATTTACAGGGTTTAATCCAATTTATATCTTATTTAATCTTCAACTATTTCTTGTTTCCTTCCTTTTTTCATCTTATCCGAATTAAAGGTCCGGATTAATTTCGGAAAATTCCAAAACTTGTATATATTTAAATACATAATTTAAACCTGAAAATGTATCTCGAAGGGAAATTTTAGAGTGATTCAAGTTATGTAACATACAATGTTGACATGTAATGGTGGACAAGGGTTAGATTTCAGGAAGTCCCTCTGACACTGAAAATTTAATGTGGGTTTATGCTGGATATTGTTTGGGATTAACGCTTAATCTTAACCGAGTTGTAGGACGGTATGATATGAACCGATTTAAATTAGATTTTCGTTTTTGTTTTTTAATTATTGTTTCCTTACAATCAATTTAGAAAATTGTGTTTTAATTAAACAGAGCTGCTTTGTAGTACGCTTTGTTATTAAAACCTTTCGAATTTTCTTTGTAATAAGAGACGTATTATACGGCTTTATTAATAGAGATGAAAATGTGGTGTGCAATTAATTAAACGCGATATAAAAAAGGTATTATAGGATAATAGATTCAGTGGTGCTACTGGTTTTAATATTTATATTTTCTTATGTGCATGTATACGTATATTAAGATCAATTATTATTACTGGTTTATTTGTTTCTTAGTTTTTTTTTATTTACCGTTTACTATTATCAAGATCATGGGGACACTTCGAAAACCAGATATACTGACCTGGCAAATTTCGATCTGTTAAAAATGTAAGTTAGGCTGAAGACAGTAAACTATGAGATCAGGGACGCAAACATGCCCATAGAGGAATATTTGGATGGTTGCAGAAAACTCTATACTTATTGAACCTTGCTATAGATTTTTCACCATAATAGTCTAACGTAAGCAACTAATCAATTCTTTATAGAAGGGTAACGTCAACTTGCAAATATATCTTTGGACATTTTGAGAATTAGTTTGACTTAAAAGGATCAAATATAATCAAGAAGTTGATCTTTCCGACCTTTTTCTTGATACTTTTTACTTTCGACAAAATTGTAAGGATGTAAGATGTACATATCTTGGGAAACATCAAATTAACTGTCTTACTACAGATGATCTAATAAGTAAACCTCATAGTACAAGATTTTGTCAAATTTTTTTTCTGTAAGTTAGCTCTAAAGTATCAAAGTGTTGTTTGGTTCGTCTTCTGATTTCTGTGCAAAGTCGGCGAAAACATACATAAATTAATGTCTGTCAAGGATCTCACCTGCTAGTACCTTGTAGCTTAACTTTGAAATGGTACAATATATTAATTGGGCATATCCCGGCTGTTTAACCGGATACTCTTGGACGCAGTGGCTAGAAGTGCAAAGATTAGTGATTTGTGTACTCTCCTTATTATTAAAAGCACCTTGTGCCCAAAAACTGTTGTAGAGGTTACGCGTGATCAATTCGATGGTGCGACTTGGCTTAGGATGAAGCCCTTTAGTGTAAATGTTACTGAGATGCCTCAGTGAGCAACATAGAAACGAGTACTCTTAGGGGGAGCGTTATATACAGACACCCAAAAGTGAGATTGTTGGAATTATTTTAATTAAGTTCAGTAGTAAGTGATGAAAAAAAGGACGATAGGGCAAGAGGCGTTGTAGGCCGAGCAGGTGCTATAGTAGACGCATTCAGAGATCTAATAATATTGAAGGTGAAAAAACTATGGCGTGTATACCTAACAGAAAAAGAAAAGAAGAAAGCTATTGATAAAAAGAAAGTTGTTCAAAGCCTAGTAAATTACTATGATGATAATTACAGAATCGATATGTGCAACAACATAAGAATCAAATACCAAGATCCAGTAGGTGCAATGGTTTTGGTCACATGCGGAAAATAAATTGTGCGTAAGATGTGGAAGCTCTCATCAAGTAACATAAATTAGTTTAGACAAACAAAATCATTTATCAACGAATGATAGTTGTCCCATTTACGTGAGAGAACTAGGGGTAGCTTTATCAAGGATGAATTGTGAAGAATAAAGTTATGGTTGCCTTGCGATATGAGTAATATAGAAAGACAAGGCCAGATCTGACTAAGAGTTAATAAGTTATAGGGTTATATGTACGTCAATTTTAGACGAGTAAGTCGGGAAGGTGTTGTACTATTCCTAACTACTTCAATCGTTTCCTTCATTTCCTTCCAAACTTTTCTTTGGCCTATTACCCTTGGAGAGTCACAGTGTTTCACTTTTCTTTACATACAAAAAAAATACAAGATTTCGTATTGTTATTTCAATAACACTATTAAAGGCAAAACTTGAATTATAGTTTGTATATTGATCTGTTTGACATCTTCGGTCAATATGTTTTTTATTTACCTTAAAGTTCGTTAATTATTTTTTTAAGTCACAGGCTTTTCTAAGAAACTATCAAATACAGGTTCATATTCAAAACTTTTTGCAAAATATCATTTAAAGCCTTTCCTCATAAATAAAGTTTTTTCTAAAAAATTTATTGCCTTATTGCTTGTATTCTTTTCAAACTTGTTTTACAGCGTAACGTTTTTAACTTTCTGGTAATGGATTAAAATGTACAAAAACAACTTGAAATTATTCAAATGTATGCACATCTTTTTAGTTTTCAAAAACACATAAATCCTATATTTGCTGATTTTTAAACAGAATTCGCTGGTCAAATATACTAGATTTGACAACTTATATATTTGGATGCATTTTTTGCAGATGCGGTAACTCAGTATAAATTCTATAAGTGAATGTGATTTACGATCCAGCAAGGACTATAAGGCGTCGTTTTGTCTGAAATATGTATTTCGTATAAAATATAAATTTTGCTTTTTTCTCCACTATTACTTTTATTTTAGCACTATAAACAGGATCATCTAACTTAATTACATCGTAAATCAATCAAATACATTAAAGAAAAATCGTAAGGTATGTACAGAAGCATTTTGTAATTTGATTAACGAAGAATGTTTCCTTTGCCTTTAAAATTCTTTGTCTACAATTAACATTTTCTAATGTAATAAAACAATTATATATGTATGTATATACAACTATAATTTCTTAATGAAATAGCTCTGTCACCATTGACCCATATAAAGTGTATTTTTACATCCATACCTGTCTTGAAGGTAAATGTAACATATCACGTTCATTTACGTACCATTTTTTCGCATCGATTTTATAGAACAATATCTAATGATCAGATCGTTATAATTGACATACTATTGACAAAAGTATCCTTGACAAACGTGTTTTTCATTTTTTTACATACACAACAAAATTTAACACCCATTTAGAAAAAGATTTGAAAAAACCCTGGGAAATAATCAGAACGACCTCGGTCTTTTCCTGTTTAACATTTTCAGTTTGAATACCTGCCTGTGAGTAATGCTATAACGTTACAAATTTCCTGTTTATAACGATATTAATAATAATTGTCGTTCCTTTTATAGAATCTCAATGCAGTAGTCTCAGTTTGTACATCTATAAAATATTTTGTAATTACTCAACAAACTCGTAAGTTATAACTCATGGGTATTTATAGTTATTATTATAACGTTTTTGTTGTTAATTGATATAAGTTTTAAAGAAATATAGAATATGCTTTGTTACCAAACTAGTTTTATTCAATTTTTGAACACCCTGTAGAATAGATTTATGATATATTACTCGTATGATTGACAAGCGTGTTTCCTGCAATATTAGTCACTGTCTTAATTTTGAGTATTGTTTATTTTATTATTTCGCAACTAATATTAACAATGTCCTTTGTCTTAAAAGTTAAAATTTCATTAAAACTGACCATAAAATATTACCAACAGAATAGCAATCTAGAAACAAATTGAACTAGAAGCAAATTTTTCTAGTTTCTTTGGTAAAATCACTTCTACGTGGTACAGGTATGATGGAAAAAATAAAGGACGAATATTATTATATTTTTTTCAAAGCAACTCTAACAAGAGCAGATAAGAAGTTTAGCTGAAGCGAAACTACCAAGAAAGTTTATTGCTATGATGCAACTGTTATCACAATCGTATCTATAGCAATAAATAAAATTCTAGGTAACTTAACTCAAAGTTAAAATTGGTGATGGAAAAAGTTTGTCTAAGTTACAGAAAGAATTAATTAACAAAAATATTTAAAATTTCAAAAATCAAAAAGTAATTGTAAGTACACAAGGCAAAGGAACCCAATTAAATAAAATTTCAAGCACAGACAAGAAATATTTCAAGGCTTCACAGAAATATTAGTAATCATGGTTTTACTGCAACAGAAACAAATGTCATTCAGCTGAGTGAAAAGCTTTAATCTACAAACATTCATCGAATAATAACAATGTCAATGCTATACCTGTCAAGATGAATCCGTGCCTTTGGTTGCTCAAGGAAAGAACAGTAATAGTAAAGTTGTTACTTGTAAAACTATCGGGCTTCTCAGATGATTTTTAGAGCCTATATTTCACTTTATACCCACGGAGAAAGCCCAATTCGAAAGACAACAGCCGCTCAAAATCGATATTTGATAACAGTTATCATCGCAGAAATTGTTTGTTTGAGATAATTGAGGTTGACACACTGACAAAATGTTAAAAATACTTTTAGATTGAAAAAAGTAGAAATTAGAGCAGGATAACTTATTCGTCAAGCAACCATGCTGAATGCAAAATTAAATTAAAATTGTCTCATTTTAATCAAAATGAACGTCTAAGGGTTTACAGACGTCGAAAGAAACGTTTTAGCTAAAAATTGAACAAAACTAGTAACTTATAGAAATTTAATTGTAACAACGCATACATAAATAGTATGATAACTCCATTTTGTCAATATTGGAGTTCCTTACGCATGCAGAGTATAGCTGCAGTCTGTTTGTAGACGACTAAGCCATACCAAGGTGAAATCTAGAAACCAAACGTAGATATTACTAGAAAGAACTGATACGCTCATTGTTCAGGCATGAACAGTATTGAATCTGTATAGGATCATCTTTAGAAACAAGTATTTAGAAATTTCTAGATAAGCAAGGTTATAGCAGAGCTGGGTGAATCACTGAGATAATGCGTTTCAATTACCAAGCACCAAGCACTGAGCTGAAATGCTTCGAATTAGAAACCCATGAAATAGTTACGTTTAACAAAGTGTTTACAAAGAACAATAATTGAAAACTTAAAGGTGAAAGCATTTGAAGAGCTTGTAAGAGTAAGAGTTCTTGTAAAAGTACTTTAAGCCCTTATAAAATTGCTCAACTTTTGAAATATGCAAAAGTGCTTGAAGTACTCTGAATGTGCTCAAGCCCTGTTAAAGATTGTACAAATTACTGAAAGCACCAAGCAAAATTACAAAAAAATTTAAATTCCAAGCACCAA
The DNA here is from genome assembly GCA_011009095.1 of Ignelater luminosus. Lineage (NCBI taxonomy): Eukaryota > Metazoa > Arthropoda > Insecta > Coleoptera > Elateridae > Ignelater > Ignelater luminosus. Next base: position 62,914 of record VTPC01004126.1, read on the forward strand.
CCACACATTTTAAAACATAATTTAAGCACAGTGCTTGAAGACCTTTTACAACCACTTTACCAAAGAGTGTGCTTGTAAATTCATATAGATCCTTCGTTGTTATGTTTACTTATATTGTAATTTAAAGCAAAACTTTCCTCCTTTTTTCTTAATAAAGAGTACGAGAATTATGTACTGATCTTATATCCGGCCAACAGTCGATAAAATGTGCTAATGAAATCTATTCATTGTAGAGGCACCCCACTTCAAATCTTCAGTCATTTTCCACATATCAAAAGGTTGGTGGTTTACAAACTACTGATCAAAATAGTAGAATTAGAATGATGCTCTTAGTATTGCCAGATATAACAAAGGGCAAACAGAACAAAAGTTCATTGCAATGCTAATAGAACGTGAGGAGAAAGAAAGCAGAAAAGGTGTGTGTTGTCTCTAATGAAGAAGGAGCTTGTGATAATGTAAGTATTCATTTATATTTTAATTTGTAAAATAGAAAAACTGAAGGAAGAAAATAAAAGACAAGAAAAACTGACAAAAGCTTGAATAAACCACATGCAAGGTAAAAGTTCAAAATAGAAAACCAAAACATTTGAAAAAGAAACAAATGAAGTTAAGAGCAAGATTATATTTTACTCAAAGCAACTATTGCCAAACAAATTACTGAACATGAAAATCTAAGAGGGGCGTAAAAGTAGAAAATATGCAGCTGTATAAACAAGGCCTAGGCATCTATTTCGTAGAATTCTATATCCAGATAACCACATCTCTCTGACAGAATAAAAAACCGGGTGATAAATAAAAAATATTGTACTTGAACTTGAAGCTTTTAGTTCTCTTGGAAATCTGAATTAAAACATTTGCTCCATACAGCAGGCATACCAGATTGCACACAGACTCCTTGCAAATGAATAATAGGAAAGGCTGGTTAACATGGCAACAATTAAGGGTTCCATAATTGAAATTCGTAGCTTAATTAACGATGTTTGAGATTGCAGTAAGATTTCTGAACTCAATGGCGTTGTTAAACCAAGACAGGTTGATGCCATGGTTAGAGATTCTTATAAGACCATAGATACGCCAATAATTATCTAGAATCTCAAATACAAACCAAGTTAATTGATGTGATGTATGAGAAAAGGGCAAGATTACTTACTACCTTCAGAAATGTTTTTGCTAAACATTCGTTCTTTTTTTAGGTTAGTTGCTTTTAAAATTTTTGACTCGACAACATTTTAAATTTTAGTACAAATACTAGAGTTAACTCTGAGGCGAATCAGAAGTTCCAAATATGTGTTATGAGCTAAGTATAAAACACAAGCGGCCATAAATTAAACAAATTTCGTTTTTAAATAACCTAAGCTCTCTTCGAACGAGAAACTTGTGCTACACAGACATAATATAATGTATTCCAGAATTTTGATTTTATCAACTAAAATTCTAGACGAGGCGCTTCTGGATAGTAGGATTATATTATGTCTTAAAAAATGTGGCTATCTTGGAAGCAAAATAATGCATTCCCGCTTATTAGCAACCAAAGTTGTAACTAACAAAAATATCTGATAACTTAAAACAGGGTTTAAATGATGCGTAACAAGGTTTTTCCGTAATTTATCAAGGTTTCGTTTAAACATGTTTATAAAACAAATTAGAATCTTATAATAGAAATATGCGCAATAAAATTAATTTTACGACGCTTTAACAGTGCAAGCATATAGAACGGACGCATTTCCTTAAGTGAAATATGCGGATATCAAAGAGATATCAGTCAAGGCTATTGCATGCAAAATGAAAAATATAAACGAAACGTTTAAAAGTATGTTTTAATTATAGCTGCAGGATGTTATTATTAATTAGAAGTAAATTTAATTTATTCTTACTTCTCCAAAAATCTGTTACAATTTAGTTTATAAATTTTATGTTTCTGTTTACTAGCTAACTAATAATAAGATAAATTGAAAAACGTGAAAATATTATTTGGTCAGTGCACCTAAAGGTTGTAGGAATGTAAAACCATCTCCAAAAAGTGAACGGGCAAAACAATTTAAATTTGAAATGTTTTCAATGTTCAATTAAATACGATTGTGCAGTGATGAGAAATTTTTTATTTTATTCTTAATATTGCTTTTTGATCCCCATATCTTCCACTACACTGTACACTGTACCTATATTACGATCAAAAAAACTACCCCATTGCTTTAAATACAGTAAACGTAGGACGTCTCCTAGATTTTCTATCTCATA
>VTPC01004128.1:8390-23869 GCA_011009095.1 Ignelater luminosus
AGAATGTTTATTTGATTTAAAAGGTGAGGTATCAATGAAATGCAGAAAAACAAATTAGCACTACAGAACTATCAGAAAATCGTTTCTTAGTCATATATTTCAACATGTAAATCATACGACAGAAGTCGTTTTGATAGAAACTAGTTAATTCCTATCTTATATGTAATACTCCTAGAGGCATCTGTGTTTAGTATTACAGATGCTGGAAATTTTATTTTGTAGCTGTAAGTGGTCATGAACACTAGAAATCATCTTAACCACTAATGAACTATTAGACCTATAAACACGTATTAGCTATTTCAAAACTTACAGCATGCCTTAACATTAACAAAAACATTTCTTACTAAAATAATACTGAAATATCTAAAAAAAGGACATTTTCATGATTTACACGAAGCTTATGATTGTCTAAATCATCTACTATTGTTCAAAAAGCTTCAAAAATATAGAATAAGAGAAAACCATCCATTAGGGAAACAGCAGCGGTAGCCATTACAGAGAATGGTTCAATATTTTAAAATCAGAAAGAAAGCAAACCCCAGTGTTTAGTATAAATATCTTAGCACGGCCAAACAAGAGAATTTCGGGACCTTGGTGCAAAGGTAACCGTAGAGCCTGGTTATTAATGTGATGTACAATTTTTATTTATCGGACTATTTGGATCTAATTCAATAGTCTGAACGAGAGTTTGTTTCATTTATAATTACTTCACAGCAGAAAAATGATGAATACTAAGCTACCTCTGAAAATCAAGTTTTCATTTGGAATAAACGGAACTATACTTCAACATCTTCAATGTGTGATTGGAAAATCTACTGGTAATGCTGGATGGTGTTTGTTAACTGCGAGTACTCGTTATCTGTCGTTGTGTTTATATGGTCACCACTATCAAAAAGAAAGATAAAAGAATTCGGCTTATTGCCAATGATTCAAATTTTAGACCTTTTGTCTAGAAACTGTATTTAGTATCCAAGAAGCTACTAGATTATTTCAAGCCCAATCATCGAGAAATTCTCTTAAGTCAGCACTGCAATCGAAGGATTGGTTTCATAACTTAACTGGGAGGGATTTCTAAAGATGTGTTGTTGGATCTTGCGTGTGTCATTTCTAGTTTTCTATAGCTTGGATTGATTAGCTTTAGACACATCTAAGTCTAAGCTGTATTTTTGTCCTGACTTCCCCCTCCCCCCAAGAGTTGCAACCTTGAAAGAATTGGAAATTATTGTTTTCGTCACACACACTTACTTAGTTTCCAGCAAAGATTTGTTTTTACCATGATATCCATTAATTGAAGAAGAAATATCCACTGTTCTGATCATATTCGAACAGTTTTCATTCATTCTTGAAGGCAGGTCTCTGTAATATTATGCCACATATCGCTTCATTTCTACTTCGTCATTGCTTCATGTTCTTTCTTTTTGCCAAAATACCATAGAGTTTGGGAGCAACATGTTTCTGGTGGCAAAGTTAATGAAGGGAAGGTGCCAGTGGTGTCATTTTATCAGAAAAACAATGTAGTTTAGTCATTTTGATGGTGACATCCTCACAGATATTGCGTCATCCAAGATGGCCGCCATGGCAATATAAACAAACAATCTTAATTTTTTTTAGCTTGTTGGAAAGGAATTTCTAATAGCTAAAAGAAATGGTATTTACATGTTTTGCGAAAAACCAATATTTTCGTTGCAGCTACTTTTATTAAGGTAAAAAACAATTGTGGATAGAACACATAGTTGAGCTGCCAGATGGATTGGACAAAACGCACATACCTCACATACCAACACGGTCAGTATATAACTCAGCGTTACTGGATGCTCCAGAAAGGAAGACACGAGTATGTGTCTTACCAATAATACCGCCTAGTCCCACAGATCGTTCAGTTTAATTAACTTTCCTCACCCAACTAGAACTTCTTAATAAAAAAATCTGTAGCAATAATAATTTCAAATGTGTCTTGACTGTAGACTTAGGTCTTTACAAGCCAGTCCAGCAACTAATTATGTCACGAGTTGATCTTCGTCACCGTTGGATTGTGAGGCCAGGCGAGTTGCACACAGCTTTTGCAATGATACGTGGAATTGGGTGTTTCGTTGGTGGAACTGAAATTCCTGATTTGTGGTCAGTACTGTATGGTGATAATACAGTCAGTCAAATCATTTCGGGTAAGAAGTTTAGGCGTTCAGTTGAAGCACCTATTCAGAGCCTAGTCGTTTTGCAAGATTGCTATTTTCAGTATTTTTTTGAAGAACATAGCACTTTGTACATTAGTGATTATAATAGGTGCAAGAGCTACGACCAAATTTCAATGAAAACGGCGCAAAAGAACATGTTGATAAACTTCTCTTAGTTTCTTAAACAAATATTTGACGAAAAACAGAAAGAACTAAAACCTATATTCCTAATGTTTGTTAAATGCTTCTTTACTTTAGATTTGACAAATTATTCTGGGATGACCGCCTGGTACCTTGCTGAAATGAATCAGATCCATACATCTGGAATGAGTTCGAAAAGGGCAACTGGGTAGTAAATATGTCTAACACACCGGTTTGTGCTCTTGCTTGTGATGAGGCACTAGAACATAAAAACAGAGCAATGAAAGTTGTGGGAGGACTAGTTGGAATTAGCAGCAACCCAGTGCTCTTACTCACTTTTTCTTAACAGCACCTGAGCTCCAACGAGTATCACAAGAAACACTAAACATGTATGGTAGTTCACTCAACCAGAAAGCTAGAAAGCGCCATAAAAATAATAAAACATCTGCTAAAGACCAAGATAAAACCATTTCAATTCTATACGGTAAACTAGAGCGCATTGGAAATCCTTTTAAATCAGAAAGTCCGGAGTTCATGAACATAGCAACAAAGGCTGTATTCAGCAAGCAAGTCACATCAGATGATAGCCGAATTGAATCATTAGGAAGAGAATTGTATAAAGCATTCAAGTCTGACAGACTTCTTGATGGATCAGTCAGTCTCTGTGCAGTGGGCACCTATCAAAAAAAAACAAACTAAATCTATATTCTACCACCAACAATCAAGTAAAAGTAAAGATTGCTAGATGCGTTACAGAATTGAATGCAGATCGTTCCCTTTTTGCACGAATTCTAATTGTCGCACGATCTCAACGAGAAGTAGACCTACGCACAACTTTAAGGAAGTACGAAATGTCGGCTGTGCCTAGATCCATGTTTGCACAAGATGGAACAATGCATCAGTGCCCAGCTAAAAGTAAACTAATTCATATCTTGAAGTCTGTTGTGAAACCTGCCACAAATTACTCTATATCATCTGTCCTGGATCAGCAACTAAACAGCTGGATTGCAATCGTGGGCGGCAGGCTCTTGATAAAACCATCGGAGTAAAAACCTGTGCAAATAATGCTGATTTGCTTACCCAAAAGATTCAAAGGAAATGCTGGCAGTATGATGAATTTCATACTGTTTTTGACGTGAACTTAGACAAATCAATCAAGAATCTTGCTAGAGATAAGAGGCTCAGCAACACAGTACAAAGTATGTGACACCACCGACATTTCAAATGTAAATATGAAAAAGCTATTGTCACATACTCATACCAAAGATGAATTAATCACCTACCTTGCAGATAAAATTATATGTCATGCCAAGAAATCAGCAAAGAAATGCGTTTTTTCATAGCGTACTGAAGTTTCTGCAATGCATTGTTCTTTGTATTCTTTAAAGACTAGTCAAAAAGAAGCCGATACAAAACTCTTATTACATGTCATTAACGCCAAAGACAGAGGGTGAGATAGACGACTAGTGTTTGCTCAAGACACAGATATTTTAGGTTTGCTAGTGAGACGCTCTCCGTGACTTCCAGAGTTCACATTTTTTTGTACCATCATCAGGCGAAGCAATATCAGTGCAAAACATATTTGTTTTATTCGGAGCACTTAGAGCTTCAGCATTGCCCGAATTTCACGCATTATCAGGTCGCGACTCCACCGGAAGTTTGTCTGGAAAAGGAAAGTTATCATACTTCAGTCAGTGACGAAGAACGTATTACCTTGCAGAAGCTTGGTACCAGTGACTCAGTACCTGATGATACAGTGTCTCAATTGGAAGAGTTTATATACCGGGTTTATCAGCCACAAACCTCAACAATATCACTTGCAGAATGTGGTCAGTGTTTACGGACAAGCAAACCCTTGGCGGTAAGTTATCTCCTACTAGGGGCTCCCTTATAGCTACACTTGAGAGAGCTAACTTTCAAGCACATGTGTAGTCAAAAGATGATGAACCCTAATCATCCCTAATCCAGTTAGACACGGTTGGTGTATAAAAGTATCAACATTTCTTTTAGCTATTAACAATACCTTTCCAACAAGCTAAAAACAATTAAAATCGGTTAGAGAGCGACCGAGATAACGCAGTTTGTTTATATTGGCATGACGGCCATCTTGAATGACGTCATCCAGCCATACGCAACACCTGTGAGAGTGTTACCATCAAAATTACTAAACTTTATTGTTTTTTGATGACACCACTGGCACCTTCCATTCATTAACTTTTCCACAAGAATCAGTTTTTTTACATTGTGCTCCCGGACTAATAGGGACTCTGCTGAATGACAACTTGAAGTGTGTATTAGTATTTGCTGGTATTCTGCAGTTGCTGTAGCCAAGTGCTGTTTTTAGAAAAGACGATAAGCTTCCAGATGAGCTAACTTTGATTACTTTAATAAAGGAAAAATCGCTCATCTGGGACGTCGCAGGTATCGATTACTCAGCAGCGTACTTTCTACACGGTACAATTTTCTGCGGTTACAGAAAAGGAAAAGTATAAAAAGAAAATTATAATTTTGCTGTCTTTGCGGTCGAGATTAAAAATAGAAATGCAGATTTCGGGAAATTGCTGACTAAAAACACCTTTGTGCCGATTACGTCAAGCAAAAGATAAAACTCTCAGCCCACAGACAAAATACAGTAAGTGTGGTGAGAGTGTCTAAGGTACTTGTAATATTCTGGTACAAATTTTCTTCATGGTACAAAATCTTGCTCTAGTACAAAATTATAATTATTTATAATACAGTATTTCCATAACTTCCTTTTGAAGAGAAAAGAAATTAGCAACTTTAGGTGGAAGATCAGCTTACACTTAAAATGATTAGATTGCGTTTTGAATAGAAAAAGAGTTTTTCGTTTTTCGTTTTCTTCTTAATATCTATTATCGAATATTAAATTGTTTATTAATTCACGTACGTATGGGATTGCTTTCTCATTTATTTCTGTTAGTGAGTGCCTTTTTGATAAGCGTAAGTTCTTCTATTTGCTTGCTATAATCAGTGGTTTCACAATAAATATTTTTAGCATTTTTGTACAAAACAATTTTAGTTTGATCTTCTAGCAAGACTCGTGGAGGAAATGTAATCACCAAGGTGATGTTAATTCCCTTGATTTCAAAATAAATTTGCGAATTAGTGAGATTTAGGAAATCTAATACGCGGCAGAAATCGTAATTTGGTGAATACGAAGATTTGAAAAATTTATATCGACAAATAAAAGGGAATCATTAAAAGTGAAGTGCAAATTATAGTGAAAGTGGGAAAATGATCTTGTGTAGAATTAAAAGTATCAATATAAAACGTTGACCGGGTTATCTCACGATAAGAACAGTAAATTTGTATGAAATATTAAATACGAGGAGCACGAAATATTCATATAGCGAGTTCGGAGTATAATACAAGTAAAACACAAACTCTAGATAATACTATAAAGGAAAATATTAAAAATAAGTGAATTAATAACGCGAAAAGAAAATAGTGACTCATATTGTGCATACATGGAAGAATTAAGGGAGATGGCAATAAAGTTAGGAGAGAGAATGGACGAAACATTAAAAGAAGTGGAACGGCAGGAGTACCAGAAAAAAATCAAAAAAAAAAGAATCAAACCAATCATTGAAGAAAGAAATCAAGCTGCTATACAAACAATTCGACAAAATAGTAATGTATTGACCCAAAAACAATATAATGATAACAGGATTGAAAGTAGAAACAACGAAAAAAGAGAAAATAAAGCAAATAGTAGACTCTTTCTTTAAGGCTAACTTAAATTTAAAAATGGAAATTAAAAGAGTACAAAAACGGGAAGAAAACAAATGCTTAATAAAAATGAAAAATTTTGTAGACAAGATCAGAATACTGGAAAATAAAAGAAGATTGAAGGACACAATAAGTAAGCATGTGTTCATAAATAGTGATTTGTCCGCCAAAGAAAAAGAAATAGAATATAAAATCAGGAAAAGAGCTAATGAAGAAAGACAAAAGGGGAAGAAAGTAATAATAAAATACCAAAAAATTGCAATTGACATGGAATGGAGGTGGAACAATGTATCAGAAGAACCCAAAAAGGAGCAAAATGGTAAAGACAAAAATCGTTCAAAAAAAACTGATAAAGAAAATGGAACAGAAATAAATTTGACAACAAAGGCAAAACAAAATAGGGCAACCAATAGTAATACGAAGATTGAACAGGTTAACCGGAAAAACAAAACAGAATTGGAAAATGATAACATGGAATGTAAGGGGATTAAATGGAAGAAATGCGAATTAATAGAAATCCTGAATAACTGAAATAGAAAAACGAGTAGTAGCGCTATCGGAAACAAAAAAGACAGGAACAGGTAGTATTATGGCTGAATAATGGAGATCTACTGATATATGGAGAAATGGGCGAGAAAGATAGGGCTAGAGCGGGAGTAGCATGTCTCATAAGAAAGAAAAGAGTTCAGAATATACGAAAGTGGCAATATGCAAATGAAAGGATACTAATACTAGAAATAAATATAGAAAAAGTTATAATAATAATCGTGATAATATATGGGCCTGACGAAGATGAAAGGAAAATAGAAAAGGACAGACTTTGGGAAAGTAGTCTAAAAGAAGTATGCGAAGACAAAGAAGGGGAGCTGATAATAGCTGGAGACCTTAATGCCAGGGTAGGAAAAGATGCAGATAAATAGAACGGAGTATTCGGAGAGAACGGAGAAGACAAAATGAATAATAATGGCAAAAAACTATTGGAATTTTGTATTGACAATGATTTTATTGTAGTTATAGCAAACACACTTTTCCAACACAGCGATATCCACAAATCTACTAGGAAAATGGCTAGTAGGAGGAGATATCTATTATAGACTATGTCATTATAGAAAACAGTAATAAAAGAAAAATGAAGCTTGTAAGAATAAACACTACCTACTAGAAGCAAAAATAAGCAACGAAAAGCAAAAAATAAAGACACATAAGTAGAGAAGAACAGATGTAAGGCAAAACTATCAAGAAGAGGTTTATAGAATATTAAGACCAAGAACATTCATAGAAAGACCAATGGGATCATGGGACCAACTTAAACAAACAATGTGGGCAACAGAAAAGAAAGTATGCGACAAAACCAAAGTGGGCACATATGAGAGAAGAACATCTTGGTGGAATGATGACATCAGAAACGCAGCCAAAGAGAACAAGGAATTATTGAAAATGTATCTAATGAACAAAAGTGAGACGAACTATCAACAATATAAAAATAAAAGGACAAAAGTCAAGAGGAAAGTACCAGAAGCCAAAAAAAACGTGGGAAGAATTTGGAAAATTAATGGAAGAGCATAGCAAGGAAAACCAGAAACTATTTTATAGAACAATAAAAATCTTTAAAACTAAAACTGTAAAAAGATAGAATACATAGAGTAAAATATAAAGAGGGAAAGATACTAACAGAGGAAGATAACATTGCTAGTAGATGGAAGGAATACTTTGAGAAATTATTAAGAACAGACTCTAGAACGGAGGATGATGAAAGAAATAATTTAACAAAAGAGGAAGTAATAGAGCACGAGACGGAATAAATTTCTATGGAGGAACTAAATAATGCCATGGGAAACATAAAAATTGGGAAAGCAGCCGGAGCAGATAAAATAAGCCCAGAACAATTAGAATACATTGCAGAAGAAGGAATGGTAGAGATACTTCGGCTATTAAATGAATGCTAGCAACAAAAGGAAATACCCAATGAATGAAAAGTGGGAACTATCATGCCCATATATAAGAAAAGAGACTCTTACGACTGCAAAAACTGCAGAGGAATAACACTATTAATATCGACACAAAAACTATATGAAAGAATTTTAGAAAGGAGATTACGAGAAAGGGTAGAAAGTCAAATAGAAGTGGCACAAAGCAGTTTCAGATCAGGACATGGTGCTCAAGATCATGGTTTCTTGGTAATTCAGGATTTGGGAAGAAACTGATAAAAAACGAAGATATCTACATATGCTACCTAGACATGACAAAAGCATTTGACTCAATAAAAAGAGGAAATATTTGGGAGAGTCTATACAAGGTGTTTTCGGTTTATGTAGTCAAATTTCGGGGGATGATAAAACATCAAGAAATAAGTGTACTTTGCTTAATAAAATTATATTCAAAAATGATAAGGTTGTAAATTATAACAACATGTAAGATAGCAGACACCTCATAAAAACCACACCAAAATTACTGCATAATATTCCAGCTACTTCGCCAGTTATTCAAAACGTACAAAATTCCTATTTTAAACAATAAGTTGTAGGAGTTTCAAAAGATTTAATTACTGGCAGTGTACTATAGCAGAAATCACTACAGTAATTTTGTTTGGTAAATTGAGTGTAGAATACAGAAACATTAGAATCAGTTAGTTTTTGGTGGTGTAACATTTTTTTTGCAGAAGTATGAATGCCTCTTCCTGCATCTCTGTCCATGGTGAAAGGCATCAACTGCAAAAGCTCTAGAAAGATGAATTTCCCATAGTACAAACCATACAAGAATATACTATGTTGAAAAAGTAAAGAATCAAAGAATTTCTAGTTAAACTTTAACACCCTGTATCTTGAAAACTAAGCCTGTTTGGATATAAGTTTATTTAGTGTAATATCTTCCAATGTTGTATCACCTCCCGATGTTTGACTACATAAACCGGAAACACCCTGTATAGTAAAAAAGTAAACACAAACTTCATCATGGCAATAAAAAATTTGTAAAATAACAGAGAACCAAGTAAGAATATATTACAGTCTTTCCGAAAACTTCACTACAACAGAGGAGGTTAGACAAGGGAGTGTATTGAGTCCGCTATTATTCATATGCGCCATTGACGAAGTCATAGAAGCATGTCAGGGAAACATGGAAAAATCTGCAGTAGGGTATAATCGTTTGCAACCTTTTTATTTAGAATCATGTGCATTTGAGGATGATTTTATTACTGGTAAACTCAGAAGCAAGCTTAAAGAAAAATGTTGAAATCTGGATAAAAGCATTAGATGTACAAAAACTGTTTACAAACATTGAAAAGACAAACACAATGGTAATCACTTGATTAGCAACGCAAATGAGATAATAAATTGAAAATAAAAGAAGAGGACTTAGAGCAAGTTACTAGCTGCAAACAACTGGAAAGCACAATTGATGAAAAGGGAAAAATTAAAGAAGAAATAAACAGAAGAATACAAGCCGCAAATCACATATATTTTGCTCTGTAAGCAAAGTTTCTAAAACGCGAAAAAATTTCTGAAAAGACGAAATTATCGGTCTATAAAGTAATATACCTACCGACATTATTACATATTAGAGAAATTGGATATTAATAGAAAGACAAGAACAAAGGGTCTAAGCTTCAAAAATGAAATTTTTGAGGAAGATAGCAGGAGCAAAAAAAGAATAGATAGGATGAGAAACGTAGCAATAAGAGAAAGATTAAAGGTGAAGTCAACGAAAACGGTACTGGAAAATAAAAAATTAAACTGATTTGGACATTTAATAAGAGTGCCCGAAAACCAACAGATAAAAGAGATATGGACAGCAAGACCAGTGAGAAGGAATAAGAGAAGAAAAGCACAAGCTTGGAACTCAGCTCAAGTATAGTAGTAGGATAATAGATAGATAATTCTGTATTACTTATCATTTAGTTTTTCTATGTTTATGAAAAGCGTTTCTCAATAAGGGTAAAATCTAATATTCAATTTTATAATGGTTGTACAATTGTTCTTTATTATATGTAGCTTTCTTTTTATCCCTCAAAGAAATGGGTTGCATCAACAGATCATTTCCTATGGATGTTTGTTTTTTAATTGAAGCAGGAGGAATCCCTAATTTTGAGCTACTAATATTTCTACAACAATTGTCCTGTGAACAACAAGAGAAAAAGAAATAAAAAAAAAAGGAAAAAAGTATAGTCTACAGTCAACCATAATAAAGATACTTCAACCCATCCCGAAGCCACCGTTTGAGCAGTCAGGAATTAATTCATATACAGAGTGGTGATAAAGTTCGGATCAAAAATCATAATTTTGTTACAAATTTGTTTTTTGAAAAATGCTTGAACACCTCGATTTTATATTTCAAGAAAGCATTTGTGAGCACAGAAAGATGCTTTTTGACAGATTATGTACTTGAGTTATTACGTCATCATGATTTTTTTTAAATTAGAACCCCAGTTGTTATACAGATGTTGATAGACTTCTTCATTGGCTGAATAATAGTGTAAAAAAATTGGTACCTTACATAACATTTGAGAAGAGCACTTATTAAGTTTAATAATGTCAAAATCTGTTCTCCACAAATTTAAAATTAAAAAAGAAACAAACAGAATCATTTGCAAAATTTAGTATTAAAGCTAACACCTGTGTATTGCCTCAAAACGGGGCTATTAATCGTCATAACTGCAGGTATTGGGCAAGAGAAAATCCTCATTGCTCTCAAGAGTCTCACAGCCAGCAACAAGAAAAGGTAAATGTATGGCTCCTATGCATATTTTTAACTATGATGAAACGAATTTTCCAGGCAATTCGGGTATGTTTTTAAGAAGAGAGTAAAATACCTAGAAAGAGTAAGAGATTATTCTAAAAGTTGCATCTCTTTAATATTTTGTGGATCTGCAGCAAGAGATATGTTCCTGCTTATGTCGTCTAGAAGGCTAACAGGTAGTGTGGTTTACAAGTTCCATTTTGGCTATTTCTTGCCTGACTTCACCAAAAATTATGATCGAGGTGTCATTCGATTCGGAATGGCATTTATAAACTTTTCGAATATTTCGAAGTCCCGCACAAGAAAATTGCAAAAGTTATAAACAAATTCGTAAAAAAAGGGAGTTTCGTATTTTTGCAAATATCTCGGAGAATATTGGAAATATCCGAAATCAAAAAAAAGATCCTTAAACAGCAGGGAATTTCCTACGGCAAAGTCCTAACTCCCGGAATTGTACCACCAATATTTATAATCTTAATTTAGAGGTAAAAATAGGGCTAAAAACGCGTGACCTGGCCGCCGAGCGTGCCGCTTAGTTTGCTCTCTTTAACAAAAAAATTTTTTTTACCTATTAAATATAAATATTAAGGAATAAAAAGATTCAGGTATCATTGGGATACATGAATAAACAATAATCCATCGGAAAAAGATTTTTCCCACAATTTGTTTATTAGTTATGCTCTTGTTAACTAAAGAAATTTTACCAATTTTTGATTGTTTATAAAAAAGTGGAGATTGACAATTTTTGAATTTTTCTAATGGGGATCTGTTCTGAGCCTTTGGAGAATAAGTTCAAGAAGTAAAAAAAATCTCAGGTTTTTAGTTTAAAAAATATCATGGTTCTTATGTAAATTTTCAATTGGTAAAATTTCTCCAATTGGTTTAAATCTCTCTCCGCTATGCACAGTGGGCCAAAATGCAAAATAACTGGCCAAAATTCCAGTTTGTCCTAAAAGTAAAATAAAACCATTTTTAATGTTTAATAACAGCATTTCTAACAGAATAAAGTAATATTATTATTATTTTTACTTAATCGCTGTCGTCGTTGGTCAAGTCATCCAAAGTTTCGGTACTCGTAAAGAAAAGAAGAAAAATTTTAAAGATCCTCGTCTTTGTGATGATGTTTCGTCTGCAAAATTCTTATTTATTTACTACAATTGCTGCATTGTCAATACATTTAAATACTTTCTTTTAAATCCATTTTTTTCCAGAAATTTAAAGGGCTCTAAGATTTCTTAAAGGTATTTTAATTTTGTGTGTTTAAAACGAAACTCATTGTAGGAGTATTGCAACTAAATTTACCTGCTGGTTTATATTTTATATTTTAGAAAGTTTCATCGTCTTTCCTTGTTTTTTATTTTATAAATTAAAAATGATTATAATAATTACTTCAGCTTGACTTTTAGCTTTCGATTGATATAAGTAAATCTAATCTATCGGCAATATTTTAAAAGATACCTAGTTGCAAATCTAGCTTTCCACGCCATAAGATTACTATACAGCCATTCGATACCCTTAAAGAAAAAATTAAAAAGCAACAAATTTCGCGAGTGATCGCACCTAATTTTTTTCCTGTTTTCTTTGAAATATTCTCAAGAAAACATTCATGTTGAAATCAAGCTCGGAAACTGTTAGTAACTTTTTGTAGCTCAAAAGAAATATTGCAATACAAAAATTTACTTTGCTTCCTACACCTTACTTATAAATCCCATTTTTTACAAATTTTTGTAAAACTTTGTAATATGTTATTATAACATAATAAACTACTTACTTTGAACTGTAGTATCAACGTTAAAGTGTTTAGATATTTCTTATACAGCCACAAAAATATCACCTTAAAGTTTGTCTATTTGGATGCAACTCCGACAAGCACTAACCGTAGCGCAGATGTGTCCACTTTACTTAGAGACTATAAAATAATTACAGGCGCAACCGCATTGGTATATTCACCCCCAGATAGACCAGACCTTTTTCTATAAGTGCCAAGGTATTTTGGTTAATTTTTAAAAACTTTGTATTTTGTAATTTTGGCCAGGTTTTAAGAAATCTGGACCACAGTGATGGTCGGAAATTATCTGAGCCAAAAGTTCTATTAGGGTACAATTTGTCCAGCCATTTTAGTAAAACAATTTTAAAGTTAGCAGTAGGGCAGAATATTATTTTTGTTGCTTCCAACCAAGCAGCAGCTTGATGTGGTATTTTAAGAATCACTTAAAAGAGCTTCGCTGATGTACTTAATGACTGTAAACTAAACGTACACACTCAACAAGACCCATTCTCCAAGACTTGTTTCGGGATTCCAAAAATGTGGAATCTATCCCTTAAATGCAAAAAGGATACAGGACAAACTTCCAGACTATATCAAATAACTGATGTATCAAGAATCTAAAAAAAAAACGTGTCTACTGTATGTTTAATATCCTAAAAGGGATGAAAGGTGGAGATAAAGTGCCAAAGAAAAGAAAAAACAAAAGCATTCGTTTAGAGGGTTTCAACTCTACTCAGAATTCTCCTGAAATCTGCAAACCTCCCCCTTAAAAACTTAAAATATGTAGTTAAGAGAAAAAAGATTGCTAGAGTATCTATAAGTAGTAGAGAAGAAGAAGAAGACAATAAAATCTTTTTGGGCTCAGAGGATGATATCATATCGGAGTTAAACAACGAAAAACGTAAAGAAATCGAAGACGTGGACGAAAATATTGCTGATAATAATCAAATAATTTTCTCGCTGCAGAAAAATAAATTTTGTTTGACAGAATTTAAAATTTGTTGGATTTATACATAACTACATTGTAATCATTGGCTTGATGTCCACAAGAGGCTATTTGTGATTCGGCTTTAGGACAAAAATTACAATTACAAAATGGAACAAAAGAACGTTCAGAGTTGTAGGGTTTGATTTGATAATCCCTGACAGTTCTGCACCATTTGTGATCTTCAGCTCGCCACTGTGACGCCAAGGTGGGCCAGCTACTGATCACAGGGAAGACTCCAAAGCTCTCCAGCTTGGAATATAAGAAGATGATCAAGATTGCAAAAAATCATAAAGAGATAGAGCAAGGATATTCAAACGATCATATCTATGCCAAAAAGGTTTATCCAAATAAGCAAACAAAAGCATTTTATTTCTGTTATGATGGAGATTCAGAATTTGGGGCCAAGTCACTGAAATTTCTTCTTGTCAATTTAGTATCTGATTATGAAACAGTGTATAAACCAATCACCTTTTTTAGTAATTGATCTCCTTCTTTAAACCCAACTTTTCAAGGTATCTGAAAAAAATTTTCTAAGGCAGTTCTTTACGCAATTCTGAAGGGAAACGTAAAAATGCTTTAATGACAGCAAGCACGTTCTAAAACAATTAAATCGAATCTTTTGTTAATTATTATTAACATGTACAGTACAATCCGATGTTATGTCAGTTAGAATCATTCTCTATGTAGAGCCAAATCATTGGCAAATTAGATCTGAATTACTATAAATTTAAGTACACTCAGTGCTAACATATAGAGTAACTTTGATATAGTTGATTGAGCAAGTCTCTTGTTTACTTCTTGACACAGCTTACAATTTAAAATTTAAACCTAAACAAAGAATTAAACTAATGGCTTTGGTTTTTTGAAAATTCATGTTACTACTGAGCAAAATGTAAGAGTGCGAAATAAGAGTTACTGGTAAGGAATAAGAATATTTTTGCATTATTTAAAGATTAAGACAGTTTTCGTTAGTTTTACATTTAAACAGTGAAGCTAATTAGTATGTAGAAGTAGATCAAATGCAAAAATTTACTGTATCTTAAGTCTAAAGTAGATCCTCTTTATCATAGACATCGACATGATTTTCTGCAAGAATTACATACAGTTACAGTTTTTGTAACTCAACCTTGCAATTTGACCTCCATATTATTCTGTATACTTGTACAATTTTCATTTTCTAATATTTCTTTTTAAGTCACTATTGCTCTGCCTACTTTATCTCTGGGCCAACATCTTTTACGAGTCACAGTTGTAGAATGGCAATCGTTGAAAAGCAAAACTTTCTAAGTCAGGTTTGTGTGCAGCTCAAAGTTTAGATACAGGAAATTGCTTAGGTTTTTAGATCGACTGAGCCTTTTTTGATCTTAATAACTGTAAGTCAGTAAAAAGGGACAAAGTGACACTCGTTAAAAGTATGCTACGCAAATAAAGTAAGATAGCAAGAGAAGCTTTACATTTCTGTCATCAGGCTGACTTTTAAGTCATAATTATGATAGCAACAAATTCATATCTGCACATTTAGACAATGAACTTTGCGATTTATATAGATATAGATATAGAAGCTGATTGAACTTTATGGACAAATACTAAACCTTTTTGTTTTTTGATTGGTTTAGTTTGATTTCATGTATCATAACTTTGGAGTGGTTAGTATTGATGTTACAACACAGTGAAAATGCTGTAGAATTCACAGAAAAAAGAAAGTATGAAAGATATACAGGTTAGATGTCCAATTTAATGTGGCATGATCTATATACAGGGTGAGTTTTTTTAGATGTTTAGTATGAGGATCTCGGAAACTAGCGGAGATAGAGAGACGATTAAATGGGGAAAGAATCGCAGTTTTACGAGCTTAATTTAATGAGCTTTTTGTTTTTCGAAAAAAATGCATGGCTAACTAGATATCTTGCAAAAACAATTTTTTTGT
>VTPC01004128.1:28869-48772 GCA_011009095.1 Ignelater luminosus
ACAAAAAAATTGTTTTTGCAAGATATCTAGTTAGCCATGCATTTTTTCCGAAAAAAAAGCTCATTAAATTAAGCTCGTAAAACTGCGATTCTTTCCCCATTTAATTGTCTCTCTATCTCCGCTAGTTTCCGAGATCCTCATACTAAACATCTAAAAAAACTCACCCTGTATATATGTCAAAAGCTTTTGTTCTAGAGAGACTGTTTTTATGCCAAACCTTGAAACTTCAATATTTAATTAATTTCATGATAAATCGACCATAAAACCAAACATAAACTTGCCTGTATTTTCCCGAGCACAGTTAAAAGTTAAACACCAACAAAAAGACTAGAGAATCGAGCTTGATAACGAATAAACCAATATTTGTTTATCATCAATCAGATTTTTATCCTAGTGGGTGTAAACTTATTACCTTGCGCTTTCCCTATAGCATTCATGCTAATTAGATCACTCTGTACATTGATAAGAAAATATTTGTTATTTCTCGGACATTGTGTCAACCTCATGAAATTCTGACTGATTCTTAATGTATTATCTTGTTGCTTTAATCTATTTTGTAATGATTGTTTTATTATGTAGTTCGGTACGTATACTAATTAGTCATTAGAATAATTGTGTAAATTTCCCTTTTGGGAAAAACAAGACCAAGGTATAAGGTGAACCTTATAACTTTTGTTTGTCTTTGAACGTGTTATGAAGCGTAAATAATTAAAATTTCCAAATAATTTATAATTGGATTAAATATAAATAGAACTAGTAAGACATTTATGTTATTGAAATAGTGTAAATTAAATATTTACCTCTGCTTGCAGCATAGTACTGAATTGTGACCTCATCTTTCAATGAATGGAATCTTTTCGTACTTCTACTACTACTAAGTATAATGTAGTATATACGATTAATATGAGCAAATAGCATCCTCTTGCTGTCCTGTTTTCTATTTGAAGTAAATCATATCAAACACCCTAATCACCTTAACAAAATTGTTGACATCCTATGTACCCAATTTCGTTCTGGGTCGGGGCAAAGCCATAAAGTATTTCATGCTATAAATTAGCAAATCTGTCAACGTTGTGTGGGCTACAGACACTATTTTCAAAGTTCTTCATAGAAAATGATTTTTATTTATTTGGTATCTCTAGATCTAAAGAAATCTTGTTGCACAAGCACATATTTAGAAATATAAGAAAAAGAATTACCGTTACACATTAGACAATGCAAAAGATTTCTTTTTAGCAAAAATTGCATTTTATAAAAAAGCCAATAAATGAATAAGGACTAACTAAATACTAAATGTCACGTTCTATTTTCAGTTTGTACACTTTTTGCTTGAAAAAAACTGGTAAAACTATATCCGTTCTGACAAATACGACAGAGTTAGATTGGTAAAAGCAAACAATTCTTGGTATTAATACAGATAGACTTACATAAAGGATCATACTAAGGGATTTCAAGATAATTTAGTGTCGCTAACCTATGGTTACTACCACATCCTGAAAGCAAAAGTGTTTTAATTTTGATTAAAAATTAGTAGAATTTAAATTATAAAAAGTTAATTAACTCCTTAATTTCTTTGAATTTTACTATTAGAGCGTGTTTAAGAATTTTTCAACAGTCTATGTAATTCCCCTAATATTTATTGATCAATAATTGAAAACATTCCATCAAAATAATTTTTTATTATTGAGGTCTGCATCAAAATATTTCTTTTGTAATTTCTCTAGTGATACAATTACCATCTCCTAGAGATTGATTATCTTAAAGAATAATTTTACTGAACTTGAATTTCTTATATCAAATAACTAATACTAATAATAGTCAGTAATGTGTAACAGAATAGAACTATTTTTAGGCAAATTTTTTGCAGCAGTACACCAAACAATGCACATTAAAAATGATAGTGAATGTACCCTTGAAAGTAAATATTTATATGATTTTTACGTTTCTGCTTTAATGTCTATTGTAAATTTTGCTTCCACTCCTTAATTTGCTACGCTTCATTAATTGCAGTTTTCCGTTTTTACGACCCTCGTTGGTCTATAATAGAATTTCTATCATTTTATTGGAAGATGCACCATTTCCAAACCACAAACCTACTTGGAGTGGCTTCACTGTGTTTTGTGTTGCTCTTTTTCTCCTAATTCAATTTAACTTTTTGTCGTTTTTATATCTAATTGCTATTTAATTTGAAACTATGTTATGCGGTATACGTACTTATATTTTATATTAGATTGATATGTATTATAACGTTAAGTCACGAACGAGTAAGAAGAAACAAGCAAGATTTGTTTCAAAAGTTTTTTAGATAAGTGGCCATCATTGGTGTTCTTTTCTAGAACAAACTACTTAATTACTATAATTAAATAGTAATTAGATTGGTGTTGATATAATTGGATGCAATTATTACACCTGTATTTTACATATGCGACGTTTTTTGCCTGAAGATGATTTCACGGCCAAAGTTCTCGAAGAACTCATCATTTTTCTGAGCATCAATATCTACTAGCTGTTTCTAAATTATCTCATAAACAGATGACTTGAAACTTTTTTGTTAGATATTACTGCTTTGGTGATTGTTAAGTTGCTGTTGTGCAAAACTTGATTTCATATTGTCTTGGTTGCAGAGACATCATTCATAATGCATAAATGTACATAGGTAGGTTTGATTAGAATATCTTTAGCAGTGATGTGGTTTCAAAACGATAGTCATAGTTATTCTTTAGATTTTGTGTTATGTGATATCGAATATAGATTCAGATGAAATTGTATTTATAGTTCACAATATCTTTGTATGCACAACTGGAAGTTTCGCAACGTATTCTAAGCACGAGTTGATGCATCTCGAAATTATTTTCGTAAACTGTTTGGGGCTAAATATTAAAGTGCTGGCAATCTAGTCATCCAAGAATCTGTTGTTGCTGGAAGCCTTTTTCTATATTTACAGTGATCGTCATGATTTTTGAGATCTTCTTCTCTTTCTTTTGCCTACTTCTTTTGTTTTATATATCTGTCTTACAAGCCCGCTATCCTCCATTCTTTCTATGTGACCTAGCCATCATAGTTGGTTTTATTGTATTGTGGTCTCTACTGGTAGTATGTTTTTATGGTTTCTGAAAGTCTCATTCCTGACTCTGCCCCTTCTAGTTTTTCCTTCTATTTTTATTAAAAAGCGCATCTCCAAGCTATTTAGTTTCGACATCTGCCTTTCTGTCTTTGTCCATGACTCGCTTCCGAATGTCAGTACTGGTTCTACTATCCTCCTAATCAACTCTGCTTTCGCAGGATTTGGAACTTCTTCCTTCGCCAGAAATTGTGTTTTAATGGCATTAAATAGTTTTCCGTTTTTTCTAACCTCTCGTTGATTTTGTCTTTCACATTTTTCTCCCTATTCACTATTGTATCCAAATACTTAAATTTATTTACTTGCTTTATATTCTTTTCACATACCTTAATACTAGGTTTTATGTCTGTATTTCCAGTTATCTTTGTTTTTGATTTCTCTGCGTTTATCTTTATGTTCAGTCTTTTCAACTCTTCATTCAGGACATTTATGTTATGCTATAGATCTTTTTAGTTTTCCGTAATTATAGCCATCTGCATATCACATCTCTGTCATCTTCCTCATTTCCATTTTCCCATAACCCACGTAATAAGCCTTCAATTTATTTTTTGTTTTTTTTATCACTTCGTCCAAAATCAGGTTGAAAAGGATTCGGCTCAAGATATACCCTTGCTTTAATCCTCTTGTATTTTTAAAACTTTCTGATTTTTCATGTTTTAATTGTACATAATTTAGGTTGTTATAGTATAGGCTCTTTTTATGGGGTCAAAAGCTTTCTCTATATCGATAAAACTTATGTTATATATATTTCCGTACCAGTTCCAATTGCTTTTTCACTTATCTGGTATTAAATTTCTTTTACCGTCATTTCCGATTTTCTTCACTCCACAACTTTCTCTTGCTGCCTCTTGTATCCAGTATTTAAGAATTTTCCAACTTTCTTCTAATCCTAGGTCTATGGTATTTTTTCTTCTCCTATTCAAAGCTTTGTGATATTTTTCCCTTACACTCGTTTCTTTTAGCTTATACGAAGATATCTTTTCATTAATTATTCTTCGTTTCCTTTCTTCATAATTTTCATTCTTATTTTCTTCTTTGTACTTCATCTTTAGTACGTAATGATCGCCGCCTATATCTATACCTCTATTTAGACCGACATAATTTTATTATCTTTTATTCTACCTATCTCTTCTTATAGCTCTTTATAGAAGTCATTTTTCTCTTTTATTCCAGCATCTTCATTGGGTGCATATATGTGACTATATAGCTGTATATTTCTTGTCCCATATAGATTTTCATAGTCATTATTCTTTCATTGATATATCTGATGTCTATAATATCCTTTACCTTCTCTTTACTTATTATTATAGCCACACCAGCTTGTGTTCTCACATTTTCCTTTACTCTTGACCACCATATGTTATATTCTTTTTGAAGTACTAGCCATTCCTTTCCTTTCCTTTTTTATTCCGTAACACCGTAACATCTTCATTTGCATTTTATCAATTTCTTCAACTAATTCTACCTCTTTCCCATTTATGCCTCTTACATTCCGTATAGGTAGCTATGTTGATTGTTCTTTAACTGTTAACCTTTTCATATTTTTTTTCCTTTTTGTATTTCCATTCCATTTTCCAGATTCTTTTTCTTTTTTGTTGCCTATTTTGTTACCATTAAGTCCTCTTGTTTTATTTAGTTTTTTGTATTATTACCTTTGTATAAGCTTGTTCGTGGAGTCGTTCCAGTTCTATCCCTTACCATTTATAATTATCTTTCTATTTCCTATTTTTGTCTGATTACCCTTATTTTTTTCTTCCTTCGCTGCTTTTCTGATTTTGTACTGATAGGTACTCCTTTTTTTGTCATGTCTGGCTTTATGTATATTTTATATCCTTTCACATCTTTGAGTTTATTTTTATTTTTTAGTATCTTTAGCTTATCCGTAGAGTCTTCCGTTTCTATCAAGCGCACCTTATTTCTTATTTTTGTTGCCGCCCTTAGTTTGTAAATTCCTTGTTATAAAATCTTCCAAAGATTATTTAAATGCTTTGTCATCGTTGTTTGTGTTTACTGATGTACCTTTAATAACGAGGTTTTTCTTCTTTTTGTCTCTTCCCAATTTTTTTATTCTTTCGGTTGCTTTTTTTGCTTCTGCTTCCAAATTTTCATTTTTCGTTTTTAAGTTCTTTAATCATATCCAAGATGTTCTTTTCCTATATATTTTTTTATTTCTGTCATCATTTAATGGTTTTTGTCCATGATTTGTTTCATCATGTCCATTTTATTATTACATAAATTAGATTAGCATCCTGATATTATAAGAAAAACATCAAATTTTGTTAGGTCGCTGTAGCGCTGTTCAAAAATAAAGAAAAAATTTTGTTTAACTTTGTTGGCTTACAACTACAAAACGTGAACTTATTTTACTTAACTTTTGCTGTGAATTGTCATTATTCAATTCCCAGAATATATGAATAGGCAACTTGGAGTATTTCCCGAATGTTAGCAAAGTCTCAAAAACTGTAGTTTGCTCCCATTTTTGGGGAAAGTTTTAGACAATTTCACAGATAGAAGAATTATGTACTTGGGTGTGTATAAGTATGTAGTGGAGACATTTCTGATAGACATGTCGGATTCTAAATAACAAGACAGCACTTCAAGCAATTCAAGTTATACATTGTAATTTTGAAGTTAGGTGTAGGTAACGCTTTCAATTCAATCTGCTTTCCTCAGTTGTGTATTGAAGAACAATACTTTATCGTGCAACTTACAGTCTTCTAAGGCATCTGCGGAGGCGCTTTCAGATTACAGCATCTCAGAATATTATTTCTAACATACTGTGCACAGAACTCTAGTCCATTTGATCAAACCTACATTCGATTCTCAGCATGGCTAACTTCTCAACAATAAATGCCTGAAGCTGCGTTTTCAAATCTTGAAGTACCTTCTGCACACCTTCGTATAAGTGACTTGTCACATGATTAAGAATTTGTGTCTAAGAATACAGGAATAGCCACTGGTCTCGCTATTGACAGGTTTTACCAGGTAGACTTTCTTCGTGCGACCAAACCTAAACTTAAATTCGACAGCAATGCCTCCAGACATCTTCAAATCCTTAGCCAGGCAGTATTAATAAGGAACTTAAAATAACACAACTTCAAAGTGTGCTTTTCTTCTTTCTTCGTGAAATGTCATGAAATCTAAAAATTATGGATTGCGATCTTTGACTGTTACAACGTTTGCACGTGAAGTTTCTTTCGGCTTCCTTCTCCGTCGATTTTATTTTGCCCTGCATATGAAGTCAGGTGATTGGTATGCATAACCATTGTTTTCCCTCTTGGTGGTTTCTGGATACGGTAGATTAGGTCATTTATGCGGTTATTGACCCTATAGAAGCCATTCTAGGCTCTTTGTAATTTCGCAGACAGACCTCGACGTCTTTGGGTACAGATAATTTAGCCTTTATCTAGATATAGATAATATATAATTGTTAAAAACATCTAGATAAAATAATAGATAAACTAAGTGTTAGTTATCTAGGTAACAGATAAATAGAAAGTAGATAATAATACAAAAATCAAAAACAACCTGTGAGAGATACAATTAACTAAATCTCTAGATCGATACCAGTTTTACAATTGCTGTGAAAATTTTTGTAGATAAAGCTCAACTTCTGGCAAAGATTTTTGCCAGGTCTGGAACCAAACTTCAGAACACAGCGTGGTCGGATTTTGCGTCCAGATAGAACGGCAACAGCTGGGATTTGTAGCCATAGTCCAATCAGAAGACTGCTTTCTTTTGTCGATTCTACTGGTATTGCGATATCTGCAAAATCACGAACAAATCGACGATAATAAGTGTATAAGCCGAGAAAACCTGATAATTCACGTTTATGCTTTGGTTGAAGCCATTCGTAGACCGCTATTGCTTAGGTTGATACCAGATGACCGAGGTATTTAACTTTCCCCTGAAACATGTTATATTTCTTTGGACTGGACTGTCGATTTGTACCACCTAGTCTCGGAAACGCGTTTTCTAGATTCTTTAGATGTTCATCAAACGTCTGGCCAATTACAATAACATAATTCAGGATCAATATCATTAATCTCTTGAAAGTTGCTAGAGCGCCAAATGGCACAATGGTAAATTGCCATAGACATCCAATAGTGAAGGCAGTTTTTCTACCAATGCTAAGGTTCGAATTCAACCTGCCGGTAACCACCACATCAGGATAGAAAAGCATTCAGCACTAGAGAGAATATCCAAAGTGACATCTATCCTGGGTAGCGGATAACTATCTTTGCTGGTCACACTGTTTAGTTGTCTACAGTCGACGTAATATCTTGTAATGGCGTCTTTCTTCTTGACCAAGATGCCTGATGGAGCCCAGGGTGTAACTGTATTTCATGCACGTTGCAATACATGCAATACAGTACAGATTTGTGAAAACAAGCATGTTACTGCGTAAACCAATGCTGAGCGGTAAGGAAATGGTTATGCCAATTTACCTTGGGGTGAAACACCTGGGGGTACTAATTAATAGAGCGTTTTTAGTTATTGAGTCATGCAAGGTTTAACTGAAGAAGAATACAGGAGTAAGCGGCTAGCCACAGTGCCAGCACGCGTTACTTCTTGCTGCAGTTCAGAAAGAAGAATTAGGGCATAAGAGCTTTCTCAGCGCTGTTGCATAGTCAAATTTTACCAACCTCCAACACTACATTGAAAAAAGGTATTGGACAAAGAACAATATTAAGGAGTAAAGTAAGTTTGGTAAGAAAATGACGCAGCAATTCGAAGAGTGAAGTTACTGAAGTACAGAGCAATGGAAGTTTATGAGGATAACTAGTCATAAGCTGATAAGTGACAATTTTCCACTAATTCTCTTTCCCTATAACCCAAAGACTAACCTATCATGTTATCCTGCCAGGTCCCTAACCTAATGCTTAATTGTGGATGAACTGCCTTTGGGCACATGTTCTGTTTGACTGCTGCACATAAAATAACCGATTTTTGTACCACGTACTGGAATAAAGCAATAAAGTAAAGCGTGAAACTAAGAAGCGTTTTCAGTGAAAATCAAGCAGAAGCAAAGAAACTTTGGCAAACTGAGTATGAATACCACAGTACCTAGAATTGTTATTACAACCAAGAAAAAACAGTTTGCGGTGTTATCAGAAATGACAAATTCAATCAACACAAAATTAATATTAGCTGAACACTATTTCAAAAATATTCTTCAAAATATGAATAGCAAATTTAGGCATTTGTACTATCCAAATTGAAAAAAAGGGTACGTGCATTACAAGACTAAAATTAAATCTGCGATATAGGGAGGGCATTGTATTGACTACAAACATTTAGAAAAGTTACTTTGCACTTTCAGAACTTGACAGAAATAATAATAAATTTGCAAACAAATAACAAACTTCACACTGACTCGGGAAGAAGAAAATCACAAAGCTTGTTTGCAGAAAAGCACGCGTTTCAGAGGACTGCTTTGTCTCTAATTCTGTTTGACAATCTGTCTAAAGCTGAATTAGCTATGTAGGTTACGAATTATCAAACGTCAAGACTACCTTGTCTGTTTTAGATTTGCCAATGATATCTCTACTAATCTAACTAACTGCTAGCAATAAAGAATGCACTATTGACCTTATACATCTGATTTGGTAAAATTGGTTTAAGAATTATTGCTACTAAATGTAAGATTAACAAGGGAATGTTGCGTGCATTTAAGAAAATAATAATTTTGATAGAATTTACTATCTTATTGTTTGATGAATAGATACCTTACCCAGAAAGAATGGAAGACGCGATCAAAAGATTAGATTTAGATTTACACATCTCAGTTTTTCTAAAGCAGAAACTAGATTGCTTGAAAGAACGAGATGGGGGGAATCAAATTCTTCCAATAAAACAACACATGAACAAAACTGAAGAGGAAAATAAAGAAGTCTAGAATAACCTTCAGTGGTTTCAAGTGCCTAGTACGTCTGTTAATCCCAAGTAAATATATTAGTTGATACAAATGTTCCAGAATTTTCTAAAAATAGACTATGTGATTTAAACGAACCATACGAAACTGCTACAGTAGTGCATTCCAAGGCAACTCAGAAAACTTTCAAAGATAGAAACAAAAAAATTCATGCCCACAGTCTTGCTATTTTACAATAATCATATAAGCAGAGTTAATCGTGTCGACCAGAAGGTTTCCAGATATGATAAGGATAAAGAATCCACAAGATGATATCTTGTTTATGTCAGCTGTAATAAATGCTTGGATTATAGCTTAAGAAGATAAGAAGAACATAAGAAGATCTCCCCTCCCCCCGTGTAAGGCTTTTTAACTCCATTAACAGAAGACATGGTTTTGGTAAAGCAGCTAAATGTTTTTAGAAAAGCGGAAGTGCAGAAATTAGTGGGCAAGTTGAAGCGGCACATAGCATCAACGACGCCAAAGATGTTCATGCAGTTTTACTGGAGATAAGCAGCGCCTTTTATCTTATAATATTTGATTACTTACGTGTTGTTTCGGTTCAAATGCATAGTAGGGTAGAACGAAATATATGGTCAAAAATATTTTTTTGGACCACAGCTTGCTAATACTCATCAAAAGTTGCCTTTCTAAATACCAAAAGAGCCTGCAAAGTTCAGATGCTGTAGAAAAGTATCTTGAAGTGCCGCAGAGAATATCTTTCAAACAATTTTTTGATCCTACTGGTTTTTAAATTCCGAAATTAGACAAATTAGATATAATGAATACAATTCTGCAGAAATTAGGTCAAAAAATGTGTTTAACTGCTTCTAAAATCTTTCTTGTGGTAGCAGTTTTTCATAACTTTTGTTGCACCTTTTCCCATCGGATGAGGGGTGTAAGTAATAGTAAGATAAAGGCAAATTATGTACAATCATACACAACAATATTAATTTTTCATGGAATTACTTTAATAACTATAAGAAGAGCAAGAACTAAAGGAAATATTGTTGCCATTTTTTTTTTAAATAAGATAATGTTTATTAAAACGTATACTCTGCATAATTCATCAAGGTTTCTCTGTTGTTTTGCTTATACCGTAAAATGTTCCTTCGTTTTAAATTTGGGCATCGATTTCTGTAAAGCAATTCCTGATTTTATAAATTTTTCTCTAGCTTCTGGACCGTAAACAGGCTGTGATGGGTCAGTAGCTAGTTTTATTTTCACTGCTTGCGTGTGGCATGGGAATCTTGGAAAATCGACGAATTTAATCTGAAGAGATGACACAGCTGTTTTTTTGATGTACTGCTGAAGTTCATCAGGTGAAACATGTTGCGTCATAGGAGGCTCTGTGATGGTAATACCTTGTCATTAAATCATATCAATGTAATCTTCAGCCTCGAAGTTTATTTTGGGAATCACAAATTTCATTGTAGTTTTTTTTAATTCCAATTGTGCTCTCAAAAGTCGGAGCAAACCGAGCTCCCTTTCATGTCGTCGCTCGTCAGATATGCCAAGAAAAATATTCTCAGGAAAGGCAAAGTATCCGTTTCTCTGTATTATCGGGTCAATTATTTTTTTCAGTTTTGAGCTAAGGTACCGAGAATAAAAAATTAATCTCCAGAGATGCTTAGATCCATTAACGTACGATGCATGGTTTCAATTTAATGTTGATCCACACTGGAGCATACACCTTCAAAGCAAATTCTGTTAATATTCAGAGATTTGTTAAAGGTCTTTTTGTCCCTACATAGAGGAGAATACGGCTTGCCAAGGTAAGCCACCTTGAATGGACTAATTTTCCTGGTTTTGTGAGGGCCAAGTCAGAACAGCATGTTCCATCAGATATTGTTTTAGCCATTTCAAACAAATACTTCTGATCTATACTTAGGTCATTTTTCATTTCATTTGGAGGAAGCTTTTTCCTATTGGGCAGAAATCAACCACTGGCAATTCGCAACATTTGTTAAATTTCTTTCCTAAAACATCATCAAATTTATTGGATGCTTTTGTTTTTCATTTCTATGAATTGTAATGGCTTCCCAAGTTTATTTTCCAATAAGGAATCACACCATTATTTATTCTAGTGTTGGTAGCAGTTAAATCGCAGTCAACTGTTGCAATGTTCGCCATGTTAAGATGCTGGTTGTCATTAAAGAAAAGAGAAATGCTTTTTTTATATTATTTCTAGTCCCAGAAATAGGTGTTACATGCTCTAAGTACTTTGAACCAGGCTCCTCCACAAACTAAAAATGTTCTTCGACAATAGTTTTCTTGTAGTATTTATTGCCCTTCTTTTCTTTAACCAATGTTTTGTCCTTTCTCCTATCAAAATAAAGTCCTTTATTCTCCCAAACTTGACTTTGGCTTTCTTCAATAATTTTTTTGCGGTTCTTTGTTCTGTCTCGTCGAATTTTCATTCTATCAATAACTTTACTTTTATTTTCCTCTGTAACAATACCAACATCTTTGAGAACAGCACTTGCAATAGCTGCAGCAACTCTGTCTGACACACCGGTTTGGTCACAAGTAAAAGCAACCGACGGCAGATATGTTTGCATTTGCCAGCTTGAAGTTTGGGGATTAATTTCTTGAAATGTGCTATCTTCAGAACTGTGATCAGAACTACTTTCCACCTCGGGGTTAATAGTAACACTTCATTATGGATTTCAACTTGTGCCGTTTGTTGAATAATGAAACTTTTTTCTCGCCGTAACACTTTTTGTTTTCTTTCTTTCCTCAGTGCTAAAGCATTTGAAGTGGCTCTATCAACCTTACTAATAGCCACTTGTCTAGTAGTTCTCTGATCTTTTAAAAAATTTTATTCAAGACTAGGCACTTTCTTTCTTTTGACACATTTACCATTAGAAAATTCTGCACATTTACAGGCAGCCACATCAAATAAACGTTTACATTCATTTAAAAATAAGTGAAGGTTTAAGTCAAATTGTGCTGTCCGTTTTCTGTTTCTGGACCTTAAAATATTTCTGTACTTCTCATGATAGCTTCTAACCATTCGAAGGATTCGAGTATAAGATAATATTGGGATAGAAACCCTTTAACCAAATACTTTCAATTTGTTTCACTTACATATTATATCTCGGATATTTCACTCACTGTCGGCTTTTTAGTAGTAGATTCTGGTTTCAGCTCATGGCGTATAAAGAGGTAGTACTTCGTGACATCTTCATAGGTTGGCAAATATAACTCACTAAGCTCTTTAAGATGACCAAAGACAGGGCACTCTACTATTTGCACCTTTTGAACTGTCTTTAGTTTTGCAACGAAACAGTTATTATAAAATTAATATCACAATAATATTGATATAATGCACTCTATCGAACAAGCAATAACAAGGGATAGTGCAGTCGACATGGAGGTCAAGCTTCCACCGTGTGTCCTACATGTTCTGTTTCGGAAAATCAAGACATTGAAAATTTTGTGGCTACACTTTCTAAAAACTAGAAATACGCAAAACATTGACTTTTCGGAAATAAATATTCGAGGTAAAAGGGTCCCACTTATACCTGTTAATTTGTCGAAGGCATTCTCAAATGTTTTGCACCTTAAAATTTTCATAGAAAAAAGGTTTTGCAGTTTGTCAATTATTTCCTTTCAAACGTACTTCTTTAGATATATCTTAAAAACTTTTGTAAATTATAAATAATTTTCGTAGAAGGTTTAAGAAGTTTGTTTAGTGTCTAATTCTTAGTGTAGATAACACATTATAAATTTTCCTAGAAGAATTTTGCTTTTGTCTAAATTCTTCTTAAACGGACCTACAGCAATAATATTTCCTTGAACAAAATTTCTGTTTACAGTTTTTAGAAAATGATTTTCTTCAAAGACTCTAGAATTTTGTTCTTTGTTAAAACACAGGTAGAGATGTATAAAAGCTTAGTTATTTACAGGGACGACACAGTCACTCGCTAAGATTCATTCGATATTATTCCAGTTTGCATAAAATTTAACATAGTTCCTCGACAATGGTTAATCTTTAATAAATAAAGTTTATTTTTACTATTTATTATTATTAAACGAACGCACATATTATTATAAACCTAGCACCTCAGTTACCCTTTCAATTTTTTTTGTATTTTTTCCTGTACCCTTAGAGTAAGTTCTGCAAAAAATATTCTGTATATAACAAAATTTAAAAAATAATTTAACTGACAATGAGAGAGAATTAAAAGACATGTAAATATAACTGCAGTTTGTTCACTGCCTGGTCACATAAACTATTGCAATACTGCAAAGAAAACCCTATTAGGTAACTGTAACTATGCGAGCTTCTCCGGATTAAACAGCATAACGATGTGCAGCAACAATTGAAGCTTTTTCGAAGAAGAAATATGAGCTGCAAAAAGGAGTGTTTGGTATTTCAGAAAATGAATACTAAAGTATGCTTCATGACTGACCTCAAACGAAGAACAACCAGTCTTACAAAAACCATAGATTTTGATTTAATTTTGCATCAGTGTTTTCTATTTAACTGTTCCATTGCAAGATATGAATTTAGAAACAAAAGAGAACAAGAAAGAAGACATCAAAACATAACATTGCAAACAGAAATTATTTTAAACATTTTATTGTAACCAGGAATAAGCTGCTATTGTAACAGGTTGTTTACTTAATGTACATTGATGTAGGAATTTGCGTCATACTAACTATATTGTTTTTGCGTTCATTCTTTAGATTTTTCAATGTTTCTTTTGATCAGAATGCGTAGGACTGCCTACATATTGCGTTTACCCGGATGTAAAGTGACAGACAGGAACTTTTAATTCTAGTTTAAGTAATGCGATATTTATTCATATTTAGCTGTTTAACGTCGTGATATGTATCTAATTTATTCATATCTTAAACAATTCCATATTTTACCTGTCCCGACTTAAATGAAATATGAATTCTTTAATCCGCTCTTTTTTTAAGTGGCTAGTACATGCGCAAAACGTTTTTGTTATTTATTTGAATTCATGCTAGTGTAACAAAATAAAGTGAAAATTAAAAAAGAAGTCTTTGTATTCTACTGCTAGCTGTAATAATAGCAGAATTGAAAAATAATTTAAGCTGACTATAAATTTTTCCATTTATTAACATGGTAATAATATTATAATAAAGATAGCGGCAAACCTAATTTGAATGATTCACAAAACTCCATTGTGTTTCAATAAAGCCAATCTAGTATATCAGATTGTAAGATTAAAAAATGTACAAAGTAAAAAAGTTGTCATTGGTTGCAACACTCGTGCTTGATATTGAATTAAAAAGCCGATCATTGGACCAGAGATACCGTCATAAAGACACGCTTCAAGAACTTCTTATTTTAGCTCGCAAGTTACGAACATGATAATTTAAACGTTGAGCTCCTTACATTGTCGCCAAGAAAATAGCCTCTGGTAGAGAAAATAAAAAGAAATATTGTGTGTAATAATCGATAAATAATCTTTATATATATATTTATTTTCGAGATAAGAACATCTGCCTTGCGAATTTTATTATGTACCACCTAGTGATTACACATCATCATCGTATCAGAAGCATTCAAACATCTGATAATGTCTATTATATCATTGTAAATTATCTAATAAATTTTTGGCCTGTCTTTTATATCTGAGGATGAATCGTATAGCAACTGTTAAAATTAATGATTTTTTAATTCCTAAGGCTTTAAAAATCAGACACCGACAGCGATTAGTTTGTAGTACAGGCAAACGAATGCTAATAATTTTAAAATTAAAATGAAGAGGCAACAGAAGAGGATTGTTACTCAACACTGACCACGGCCAAGGAGGCAGAAGTTATTTATCGTTGTTTCATAATTAGTGAAAAATTTTCACTTCATACAAAAAGTATAAAAAATACCCCAAACGCGATATTCTACGAGAATCATCATCATCATTATTATTATTGTTAAATTTAATCAGGCAAACAAGTCGCTTATCAAGACCTTTCAAAACTATTACATTACGTTATTTTGTTGCATTTATGTAGTTATTACTGCTGTTCGGATACTTGATATCAAAATTTAAAATGGAATAGATTACATTAAAAACAGATTATATAAAACTGTAACATCTTTTAAATTTTTTATAATCAGGTATCTTATAATTAAAATTTGTAAAAATGTACATAAAATAAAAAAGTTGACATTTTATGACAATAAATTGTTTTTTAAACATAAATAAATGTCGTGCTCAAATATAACGTAACGTATTATTTACATGTGCGCCAACTCTATATTATCCATTGTTTTAATTAGAGAATAAAACTTATAGTCACAGACGCACTTACCTTGTTTATAATCTAATATTGTAGATGCATCAAAAATTTCTTTGAACAGTCCACGACATTATACACTAATTAACAGCACTGATAACACTTAATTTATTATTTATGTTTCATTAGCAAGCACATTTTTTATTATTAATATTGAGAATACCCGTTTGCATGAACACGATTTGTTAGTACTACACCGCACAAGAACCTGATATAGTAAGAAGTAATCGAATTATTTCGATATGAACACGAATAAATAATTTTAATACTCCGTATTAATACGATGCTGTCCGTAAACTGGATTTATCGGTGCTATAAACAGGTTAGATTGATAAACACGTGCAAGTTTTGTTTTTGATTGTTTAAAGTTTTGGTATTCACGTAGGAAAAGTCATCGCCGAAATTAACGAAAATCAAGAAATTCCCTTCTTTAAGGTTATTTCAGAAACAAAGGAAGTTAGAACGAAATTTCCTTTAGATTATTTTAAGCATTCAAATTTCTTATAGTTTCATAGATCAATGGTGAGCCTCGAATTTGAACAAGCCTTACATTAAAACCATTTTGAATTAAATTTTTAAAGTTTTAGTTTATACAATCTTTCAGAATTTGAAATGATAATACGTATGTAAATAATAGGGGAGAGAGGATGGATCCTAGAGGAACGCCGACTTGCGGTTTGTACACCCTGAACCTAGCCTGGTGCACTCGCACGCGACGTTAGCGAGCGGACAGATAGCTACTAATTAGCTTGACGAAGCAGGCGGGAATTTCGGCGGCTCGAAGCTTAAAGTGAAGCCTATCATGTCATACCTTATCAAAAACCTTCTCGATGTCAAGAAATATGGCCGTGACACACCATCTCGAGTTGAAGGCTACCGAGACGTCCGTGTAGAGGCGCAAAATAAGGTCCGTGGTGGTTCTGCCAGGTTGAAATCCTATCTGATGCTCGGCGAGAATATTGAGACCGTCTAGCTGAGCTCGGAGTCTATTTGATAATATCCTCTCTCTACTTTTACTTAAGACGTTGAGAAGAGATATGGGGCGGTAAGATGTTGGGCTGGTGCGGATCTTTCCTGGTTTAAGAATCATTAAGGATCATCTTTCCAGGCAGAAGAAAAGTAGCCGCAGCGGAGACAACTGTTGAATATTAAAGTAGAGCTATGACCTCCGGTGGTGGCAGGTGACAAAAGGGCTCGTTTCGTGAGAGAATCGTTCCCCGGGACAGAATTCTTGCCGGACGCAATCCCCTCAGCGGTTTCTTCCTCAGAGATGGGACTGATGATGGAGGGGTGAAGGCGGACGTCATAGTTAACTGTACGAAGGGCCATTGCGTTAAATAGTGGATCGTCAGGTGGTTGATGGACTGCTTCTAGGACCTCGGCAAGGGCATTCGCCTTATTCAGGGGGTCGGCTACTATGTTGTCGTTTTGATTTAAATGGGATTCCTAGAAAGCTTCCTGTCTAGTGAGAACTTTAAGTTTGTGCCAGAATTTAGCACCGCCTAGAATCAAATCAGTTCCATTGTGTTTTCACCACTGGATCATGGGTACGAACAAATATTCTGTACACTCGTCGCGTTTCGCAGATGATTTCGCGGAGAAAGGCGGACAGAACAGGCCTCCTGGGATTGAAGGTCCTCTTAGGAACAAAAGCTTGGACTGCCCCTTGGATGACTGTGGTGGCCTGTTGAACAGTAACTTCAATGCTTTCTATATTGTTCAATTTTGGATCTTGAGGAAGGTTGTTTTGTACTTATGCTTGGAACTCTTCCCAGCGGGCATTGTTCCAATTCCTGACGGTGCGACGAGCTAGCTGGGGGATCTAGACTTGAAGTAAAGTGGAATCAGTGACAAATGGCAGATGGCCGGAGGTAATAGGGACAGCGATAACGGCCAGACCATCAAAGTGAGGAGTAAGGGCATCAATGACAATAATATGGTCAATGCTGGAGCTTCCCAGGTGGGAGAGATATGTGGAACATTCATTTGGAATCCGGAACAACGGGAGTGTTAGTAGGCAATTTTCCAGTTGATGGCCCCTCGTTCCTGAAGGCCGTGCTCTGGGCATTGAGATTGCCCATAAAAGCCTACTTAGACTGTTAATAGCGCCCTGACCAATCGTCTTGATACATGCACAATTTTTCAAAACTATTATTGGAAAGCTACATAAATATGCTAACAGTTTTGTTTTAAGCAAGGTCCCAAAGAGTTCTCAAAACAAATTATTTTAAGGCAAAACACCAGTTTAAACGTAAACTCTGTCTTCGTTCTTAGTGTTGATACACTTCACAGGGATTTACCATGGTTAATGTAAAATGGAAGAGAACGTAGACCATTCGTATCCTGTCAGACTACCTCTTTTTAATCAGCAATTTTCAATACCTTTCTCTCTCATAAAATTGGAGAATTTTCAAAAAAAACTCCTAATTTCTATACATATTACAACATATCCGAAAATAAGTTTGCAACTAATTTGTTCCGGGTTCAGGAGCAGATTGACTAGGGTAAACCTCAAACCAACAGAAACTGTTTTGGAAATGACAAAAGAGAGACTGCAAAGACTGCATTATTGCAAAATCAAAATTTAATTGTCTTTGGAGCGATCAAAATTTAAAAATCATTGGATAACGAATGAGTGTAATCACTGTAAACTGATTCAAACGTTAAAAATCTTTTAATATAGCTGTTCGGTTTCCTTAAATAAATTGTTTTCACCTTTCTAATTACTTGCGCGGAAGGCAGACGAAATCAGAAAATATTTAATAGTCACACCGCATTCTTGCATTTCTAAAATCCGCTATACTCTTCACACTTTCAATTTGTTAAGTTTCAAGATTAATCGAAAGTTCTCAGAGTCTGAGCAAAATCTACCCATTTTTAAAAGTCACGTTGCGTCTAAAATAATACCCAGTTGAAATAGTTTTCAAAGCGTTTGTAACGGTTTTAGGTAGTTTCTTCAACAGGCAGCTGCAATTAGTCTTCATACTTAGTGAGACAGAATTGTTACTACTAGCTGAAAGCAACGCCTTCCTTGGGCATATCATTGATGACTGCCACGGCTGATGCTACTTTCTGGACTTTTCGATAATCATCCCTAGTACTTCATTCCTTTGGGTCACTGAGTAAGAATTCCTTCAAAATGTTAGTAAAAGTAAAAAACGATTTCTATATTTTTTAGTAACCAAACCAAT
This sequence comes from Ignelater luminosus, assembly GCA_011009095.1. NCBI lineage: Eukaryota > Metazoa > Arthropoda > Insecta > Coleoptera > Elateridae > Ignelater > Ignelater luminosus. Next base: position 47,375 of record VTPC01004128.1, read on the forward strand.
AAAAATACGACACTATAAACTTCCCCAAACTTCTTTAGAATCGCTGCACTCACGTTTGCATTAATACTCTTGTATTCAATGTGCTGTTAAATGATACCATCTTTCTTTTTCTCCATCCTAATACACAACTCTTACATTTCTTTATATCTATTCACAACCCTTCTGACACTGCCAAAACAACGCACAAAACTTAGTAGCAACTTACTCTTTGTGTTTGTGGTACTTGCTAGAACTCGTATTTGACGGAAAGGTAGATATGTAGCTGGGTTAGAGTGCCTCCATGATAATACGATTTTGACATAAATTGTTAGGGTAGAATAAAAACACGAAATAAGCAAAACAGAATCAGAGAGAACTAAAGTATGCATTTACTGTCCTGGCATTTGCTTTGAAAATTTATGCATGCCCAAAAACTAAGCTACTTCAAGCTTCGTTTGGCAGAAAATGGCGTGTTTTTAAATGACCAAACTTAGAAATTGTCGATATTCTTGGAAGTATCAATCTTTTTGACACAGCGTGAAAGACTATAACCAGATAAAACGCCTGACATAAAAAAAATAAAATGTTGTTTTGGCAGTTCTTGTGTTATTTGAGTAAGTAAATTTGAGTTTTGATTACTTAACATCTGAGTTGATATTATTCTTCCCCAGATTCTCGTTTCTCAAGCTAATAAGACGGTGTCTCGATCTTAATGGTTTTCGGTACAAGATTAAATATTTTACAATAATTTTTAATTCCTCGACATCAAGATTTGTGTTCCAGAGTGTTCTAACGTTCTCATTATTTTTAGCAGTGTCCGCCTAGTGCGTCCATTTAAAAATTCAACTTTGAGTTAAAGCGCAGTTATGGAAAGGACTGGCGGCATTGTTCTAGCTTCGAAAATAAAGGAGTTACAGCAAATTGAAGAAATCGGCTATTAGGTTGGTCTTGCCAATTTATTCCGGATATATTACTTCTTGTATTCTTCATAACCCAGTTTATGATGATTAGGAATAGATAAAACTATGTTAATTATAATTTCTTCGGACAGTTTTACTTTTGCTGAAAAGTTTTTATACACAATTTTTTATCATTTTTCTTATTTTGTTTGGTAGTCCATATGCGTATAGAATTTTCCACATGTTCTCCTTCGTTACTGAGTCAAATGCCTTCTTAAAATCTATAAAATTGATGCAATGTTTTCTCCCATTTCTTTGGTTTGTTCGAGTATTATCCTCAATGTGCGTATTTGATCTACGCATGAGCGCCTTGCTCAGAAGCCTGCCTGGTTTTTCTTTAATCTTTGGTCTACGGCAGGTTTAATTCTGTTTAATATTATTTTACACAATACTTTATTAGCCATGCATAGAAGGAGTATTGATCTCGAGTTTTCGCATCGTGTGAGGTCTTCTTTTTTTT
>VTPC01004130.1:0-20118 GCA_011009095.1 Ignelater luminosus
TTAAGGGAGCGGCAGCGCACAATAAATGGGAGCTTGAAGTTTGCCAGGATATGATGCATGGGAAGTCCGAAGAAGTGTGACCATGTGGAGTGTAATAAAGCGCGAAGTGCCACTTTCCATAGTATGGCAAGTCTAGAAACACGACTGTGTCTGGGAATTTGGGGAACTTAAACGCGATAGCGCCTAGTAATTTGGAGCTTGAAGTTTGTTAAGATATGGTGTATAGAAAGCGCGAGGCAGTTCGACCGTGTGGACTAAAATAAAACGCGAAGTGCTATCCCCCAATAACAAAAAGGACAAAAAACATTATCGACCTGGATATAGAGATCAAAAGCGCGATAGTTTAAAATTAATAGAATATTGTAGTTTGAAATGTTAAATAAAACACAAATCGCCGAAGTGTATTACAGGAGGAAACACTAAAGCGGTTCGCTTTTAATATCCGAGAACTCGAGCTACTGCTCCACTATAAAAGCAGAGGCTTTAAAATCTTTGAAGCTTTTCGCAAGCCCTGAAAGGTGATGGGTGGCTTGTTGGAAGGTGGATGATTTGCAACGCTCGTCCGAAATTGGATTTAATGATTGGCTTCAATGGAAGTGATGTTGAGTTAAGTTAGCTTAAGGAAGCCTTGGAGATGATATCGAAGGTTGGAGTTGATTCTAATGTTGGTGGTGATGGTTGCATGATGGTTGGTGGCGCTGAAGGTGGTTCCCGGTGTCTGATAATGCTCGGCCGGGTGATGGTGTTGAATTCGTTGTCATTGGCGGCGAATGTGACCGAGAGGTTAAATATGTTGTTTTATGAAGTGGTTTGTTATTGTAGAAGGATAAAGGAATTTAACAAGGTCGGGATTAGGCTAAACGGTTTGGGGAAGAAGATGAGCATTCACGATGTCGCAGACCTATAAAAAAGCGTGAACCGTTAGACAAAGAATTAAACGATTCAGCCTGTTCCAACTTGAATATCAAGTTTTCTAAGTACTTAACTTGTAGAAATATATTTTTCTATTATTTACAGTACTTCTTCACTGTAATTTACAAATGGCTGCTTAAGAGCAGAACTATTTTATGTCTAAGATTTCTAGTTCCTTTAATTAATGTACTCTGTAAGCCACCCTAAATATATACACAGCACATTAAACAGGAAAAATTGAAAATATTAGAAATAATAGAATCATTCTGCTCTTTAGCAACCAAATATTCTGTGACGATGTCATAAATATAAATCTGATTCTATTTAAATCTCGCGCATCTGATAATGCAACCTGATTCAAACAGAACGCACTCTTATCCGTCTTTATCAAAGAAACTGAAATCCATTTATTGCAATGAAGATATGTAGAATTACTTTATAAGTCAAGTTAATTGCCTTTTCTTTATTTCAGGTTCGTATTGGCAGCTTTTTCTTTGATGAGTGATTGATTGGTATGTAGTAAAAACACTTTTCTCTTAACAATTTTTAATAATACCATGAGGGATATAAGATTTATTTGTACTAGTAAACAGCTGACCATTTTTAAACTCGTTTCGGAAAATATCATTGTTTGAACCAAGCGCTTTGTTCTAATAGGGGAAACGATTACCCGTAAACATTTATTTTGTGTCCCACTTAAGTCATCGCTCAACTTACCTCGAAATGTCGTTTTATTCATTAGAGTTTTAAAGCTTGAAGACCAGTGTTATAAATATTCTCAAACGGAACGCGAGAAATGCAATTTCTATGACAGTAGACATTAATATCGACGGCTGGGATTTTTCTTTCAAAAATAAAAATCCCGACTGATGCGACGCTATCAAATTTTTCTTACACTACTACCCCACTCCAGAACTGGATTAAAAATCTACTTTCTATAGCAAAGGGGCTGGCATTTTGAACGTAGAGAAAGATACTACGAATTATTGTATAAATCTAAAGCAAATTATTAGTTTGTTCCGTTTCATTAATTTATTTATTTATCAAAGAACCAATTACCATGACAAAATAGTATACATCATTGTTCAGAATTTAATTTTTGTTGAGTTCTTAGATGAACAGTCCACGCTAGAGGTGTTTCATCTATATGTTTACTAGCATTGTAAGTCAATACTTCAAATGAATCAAAGTTCATCGGTTTGCCTTCATAAGGTATCGCTATACCGAAACTAGATAACGGAGCATTAGTAAAGAATTTTCCAATAATTACTCTGTTGTCATAACGAACCCTTCCAATGTAAACAGTTTGCTCTACTTCACTGCCACCTACAACTAAATGACGATCAGTCAATAATTGCAAATCTTCTTTCTTTGTAGGGATCCATTCAAATTTCCTTGTATCTCCAGCGCACAGTATCTAAACATGATAACATTCTATAAATAATTTTTAAGTCATCATAAAAGGTCTATAATAAATAAATACCTTTATGTTTTTGTCAATTGTTATTTCTTTAGTTCCCGATGTTGTCGTCACTGTTTTACAACCGCTGGTGATAACTCCAGGTAAAAGTTCATATTCTTTTGTGTAAGCTTGTCCGACATACGTGGGAATACCATATTTGTCCGTACCACCTTCAACTGCGTCTACTGGTATTACCCCAACGTAATCCTTCCAATAATATTCTGCAACATTTCAATTGATATTTTATTTGTTTCAAGTATAATTCAAGTTTTTGATTTACTTACCAGGAATTTGATTTGAATCTATAGAGTGCTTAAGTGGATTTGGACAAGATGAGGAAATTGTTGTAAAGTATACAACAAAAAGTTGTACAATTATTACAGTAATCAAAACGTGTGCGTGCATTTTCAAAGGTTAAAAATGATTGTTTAAACTATTCCTTTTACTTTTTATATGTTTTTAAACTCTAATCTCTTAGTTGATATCGCTACAAAAGCATGAACTTTGACGTTGTTGTGAACTAAAAGTTAAACCTTTTTATCACTTATGTTACATAATTTCTTGATTTTAAAATCAAAAAATGTAAATTTGCAATCCAGCTACGAAAATACATAATTGCAAGTTATTAAAACCATTCAAATGCAGATTTGGCAACGTAGCGATTGCACTGTGCTAAGAAATACAACCTACAATTCATTTTTACTTAACCTCAACCAATTTCTTAAGCTGTCAATAACACACAGGGTGAAATCTGTTTTATAATTTGAAACAAAAACAACAACTTTTGCACGACTAGGTATTTTTGTATGTTTACTGATCTCGTTTTCAAGGTAGTAAATTATGCTCACAACGCAAGCTTCGGTTGCTAAGGCCTCAAACCGGTAAATGGCACAAAAAGCCCATGTCCGGCAACTAAGAATTAGGTTAGAAATTTGTAATTTATGTCAGTTTATTAGATCATTTATACTTACCTTTAACGCTTAAAAGTGTGTCCATTACATTATTTTATTGTTTTTAATGAAATTTGATATTTCCTTTTTCTTTGATAGAAAGGATAAGTTTCCTTAATCGTGTCAAAACATGATGAAATTGACATTATGCTCTGGTTGAAAGAAATTACTAAACTTCTAGGTACTCAACGATACCAATTACCTGTACACTTTCCTTGAAAATTTAATTAAAAACATTAACTTTAGATAACCATTTTTCCATGTATTTCGATATTAGAATCGTTCTATTTAAAAAAAAATCGAAAAACAAAACCAAGCTTTTGTTTTTATTTACAAAATTCCATAGCAACAGTATTAGTTATCTAGCAACCAAATCAAAGATAACCTCAAAATATCTTTTTTTAAATTTTAATTAAGTATTTAATAATATTTTATTTTAAAAATATTTTAATAAACATGCACTACTTACCGCTTTATTACAATTTAGTTTATTATTTTTAATAATCAGTAGAAACATTTGATTCGAAAAATGTTTTCAGTTGGTTGCCTGCAGACTGTCAAATTGAGATTTCTAGGTTATGTTGCTTCAATATTTCAGCTATAATTCATAAATTCTTAAATGTCGCAGCATCATTTTAAGTTACATAATAATTAAAACATTATTATTACATTTTTAGTTTTACTCATTTTACTGTTAATGCTTTTAAGTCTTATAAACATCAACTGTATTACTGGAATTGTGTATAAGTGAAGATCACAACAATATGAAGTAAACAAGAATGAGTTAGTATTGTACATAGGTAGATAATTGTTGTTTACCTACATATCCTGCGATGAATGCTTTTACAAGAAAGAAATTTAAAAATCTTTTATTTCTCATCAAGGTATTATTAATCGGAAACCAAATTTATTGTATGTTATGTTGTTTAAATAGCTAGTTTGCTTTATTATAAGCTTGTTGTTTTTATACCGACAAACCATTTATACAATAAATAGTGAATAAATTATTCTTATTATATTATTATATTAGCAACATTCCAATTTTTAACCTAAATTCTTATGTATTTTCACTACAAAGCAACATATTTTGGAAGTAATGCTTTGTCTTCACTTTTTATTCATATTACATTTGTATATGTGTATATTACATACATTATTATATTCTGGGTGTTTAATACATAATAAATCACTGATGTTCAATTGAGCTATCCGATTGAAGCTTCCATCGTTCTTCAAAATATCAACTTCCTGATATTTAATGAGGTGCGAATAGGTACAATGTCAGTTATTAGTTTTTTCATACTAGGTCATCAGACAAATTAGCAGAGCAGCTTTGAAGATATATTTCAATGTACAAAGCATTCTGGCTTTATCATACTGGAAATTGAAATTCCTACTGCTCTAGTAAAAAATAACAATTTGATTTTTTAAGATAAACCATGCAGCTTCTAAATGCTGATGTCTGTTAGATGCAACAACAAAACTTTTACATAATTCAGACATAAAAGTATCTACTAGAACTATAAGCAGGCTTGGTTGCCCAGTGGGTAAATTACTCAGAGGGGTTTTTTGGGCAAAACCCACTTAGAAAAACTCAGCTGGGGTTTTTTAATTGGGTGCCTATTCAATTAATTACAAAATTTTAATAATTATTATAAAGCAAACTGACGATTGACAGATTTATTTGCAATATTAAACATAAAAAAGGTCTAAATGAATCGCCTTTGAGAATACTGCAATATGATTCAATATGCCATTAATATTTGGTTAACTTCTGAAATCTTCTAAATGTTCTCTTATTTGTGTATTTAACAATAATTAGAAATGAATGCCTTCATAGGAATTCCAAGTTTCATTTGGGATTTGCGGCATTGCTCCCCGTTTCTCCTTTAGCCATCCATGGGGTTGATGATTTCTCAAGAATCTCTGAACTTTTACTACATGTTTTGTTACATTTGTTTTGATTACATCCTTATAAAGTAGATCAAACACATCTTTATTATATAAACTCTTTATTTGGTCAATGGCTTTGTTAGCAACTTCAACACCATACTCGGAAGTTTCTTTTTTAGCTCCTGTATGTGTGGAACTTGCAACCACTGAATCGTTGCCAGAGTTTGACCAGCCGTTTTAAGATTAAGGTTATACTAGTATCTTCCAATTCTTGTTTTGATTTATCTTCGATTTCAGTAGATATTTCCAGTAGGTAGATATCTTTCAGGCGGTTGTTTCCGATTTGGAACACTACAACCTGGACGTAAGGTGGACACCATTTCTTTAAATGTTGGATTTTCAAAGCAAAATGTTGCCACAGCCTTATCCAACTAATTTTTTTGCTCAAGAATAGCTTGAACCACAAACTCATCTAAATTTCTGTTCTTCATTGTACTTGCAGAATTTCTTCATTGTACCCAGATCCTCTTATTCTTCCTGCTTGATTCTGATGCCTTGCCTTTGTCCTCATCACCACTTTCCCTTGTCGTACTGCTTGCACTTTTACTACATTTTAAGTGGCTTTTTATTCTTTCCATCTTTCTACTTATTTCATGCTTACAATATTTAGAGAGAACTCTGTCTTTGTTCTCAGAATCTAAAAATTTAGCCCGTTCAGGACCACTCTTTCTACCGCTTCTCTTAGACATTCTTCTTGAAAGAAGTGTATTCACGCAGAGGATGAGAATAAGTTGTGGTTAAGTTGTGTATAAGGGGTACCCGGATGGCAGCCACGTTATGGCGGGGCGATCTTGAGGATGGTCGTGGAGGGGCTGGGGATCGTAAGATGTCATGGCAATACAAAATAAAAAGGATTGAGAGAGGATCGTACCCTGGGTCGCGTCAGCCCGGTGGATTAACGAGTTGAAGTTTTTTTACTTTGGATCCTGGAGAAAGAAAACTGTTTACGATCCTGACCAGACCAGCCGGGACCTGGGGAAGAAGTTCCCCAGACCTTGTCAAAGGCACGTTCTATGCTAAGGAAGGCACCGGCAATGCATTTTCTCAAGTTTCGAGCCTTCGCGACGTCGGTCGGTGTTAAGTTGTCGTGGACTTACCCAAAATTCAAATGTTGGCAGGAGATCCTTCTGCTCAAGAAATACTCTTAGTCTATCGGCCAAGATTTTTACGGAGATCTTGCCCAGGACATTGAGAAGAGCGACGGGTAGGCAGGAGGAGCGGTCCGTGGAGTTCTTATTGCCATACCGAAGGGAAATAGTCGCATCTAAGATACGCGTTAAAATGTTTGTAAGGAGTTCGATGATTTTGGATGGGTGAATTCTTCTGGTCAGTTCCACTGGATACGGCTATATGGTTCGATTGTGTCGAATTTGTCTATGGACGCGGCGGGCTTGGGCGTCGTCAAACTGAAAGTTTCTAGAGACTTGGTGAAGATCGGCAAAGATTTGGGCTTGAGCTTGGGGGGGGGGGTCTGTGGACCATTTCGTTGTTGTGATTTAGTTGGAAGAAATGGCGAGATTTCTTTTGATCTGTCATGGTTTTTAGTTTGTTTCAGAAGAGGGAACCATTCCGATGATCCAGGCTCTTCTAATGCGCCTCTTTGAACTAGCCGGATCGTGGGTTCTGACAAATTGTCCGTAGACGCGTCTTTTCTTCTTAATGAGCCGTATAACATGTGGAGAAAGGAGGAGGGCGGTCAGAATTTATAGCTTCAGTAGAGACTGACCCCTCTACTGCTGCTTGGATAGTGTGAGTGAGAGTATCTATGGCGGAGTCGATTTCTAGCATTGTAGTAAGCGGGATTCTCAGGCATATGTGTGTTGATGTGGTCCTTGAATTTAGGCCAGTTGGCGCGGTTCCAGTCCCGGATGGTTCGAAGTTTAGGACCGGTGTTAGGCGGGTTCAGCAGAGGCGACGACTAATGAGAGGTGGTCAGAGATACCAATAAAGGCGGGACAGGGAAAAATTTTGTTAGAGTCGGCGGTCATAATGTGATCGATGATAGCGGAACCAAGGTGGGACCTGTGTTAGGTATTCTATTGAGAGGCGGGCGAAGGATGGAATCGGTTAGGGCGTTGCTCTTTGAATTGTAAACCGCATCTCCGAAGACCGTACCCCAGGCGTTGTAACCGCTCTCCGGAATGAGGTGACCACGAACTCAAAGAACTTTTTAGGAAATGAGTCTTTGGGGGGGATGTATAGGGAAAGGATCTAAGTACGACCATCAACAATGGAAGTTGAAATGTTCTGCAGAAAGGACCAAGGGGGTGAAAGAAAGGTGCGGGTGGAAGGTTAGGGCCACACTTGCCGCCCGTCTAGGTACGTCTGAGGATTATTTGGAACCCTGTAAGGGTGAGGAATTGGAGATTTTTAAAGTTGAATTTTGGTTACGGAGAGGATGTGTATGTTGTGGGAGCGAATTAGGTTTTGACGAGCGGACTTTTACGAATCCAGCCGTGGGCGTTCACTGTTTTAATACGAGCTGGAATTTGGTAGATGGGGGCAAAGGAAGATCAATAAGGGAGAAGTGTAGCCAGTTCACCTGCAAAGGATGTTTCGATTTGGAAGCCGAAGAAGGTTTGGACCAGTGGAGATGGGATTCTCATGATATGTTCTTGTTGTGTAAGAAATAAGTTTAGAAAATAGGTAATAAGAAAACGGACGAAGTTACGGATATGAGAGGAGTCAGGCTCTTGGAGAGGTTCGAGGGGAGCGGCGACTTCGATGACTACAGGTTCAGATGGGCGGTTGGGGCATTTTAAAGAAAACGCTATATGTTGACCTTCACAATTGTCACATCTAGGTGTTGTGGCTGTTTCGGTGCAGGCAGAAGTATGATTGAGAACCGCCGGACTTGGAAGTTTGAGGTGATATGATCGGATTCCAGGACAAGAGACGGTTCAGCATGGAAGGTGCGATGGTACACACGAGCCCCTTGGTCAGGAGCGCGTCGAGAGAATCTTTGCACGTGGTGACCACCCGCATCAAGCGCGTCTCGAAGTCTCTGGATCGTATGCGTCACACCTGAATGAAATTGATGCTCTCCGCATCCAACGCGGAAAGGTCGAACTTGACGCTACGGAGGACAGAGGAAAATGCCGGAAGTCGACGGACGGGAGTTACGGTGTCTGGGACAGTTGTCTGTGGAGGTGATTCGGACTGGGTTGTCTACGAGATGTCCTGCTCTCGCAGGTTGTCTTGTAGGGAAGACACCCGGACGCATAAAAAGTCCAGAGAAAAACTTAAAGTTCGTTTGGACTTGGGATAGTCCGGACACCAAGCAGGGTGTGGACTTGGATTGCTGGTAGCGGCAACTGCTTGTTGGGGGCTGGAAATGGTATTCGTGGAGAGTGGTAGATGGTGAATTTGAGGCGGGTCTGGACTTTGAAGTGCTGTTTTCTGCGATTGCCCTATTTAGGAACAGGGGTGGTCTGGTGGTCGTAGTGAAGTGATAAAGGACCCAGAAACTGTGGCGTAGGAGCGGGTCGAAGTGAATTGAATTGGGATGTGGCGCAAGCAAAATCAAAGGAGTTCTTCCCGTAGGGCGGGGGCTTTCCGTTGTCCTGACTACGTTTCTTTAGCATTGGGGAAATCTACCGCTATGGAAGTGATAGATAAACTACAAGAAATTGGGTAAACGCGAATTGATGGAATATTGAGGATATTTCCATGTTCGGATTCTTGTTTACACCTAAAAGCATTTTAACTAATTAGCATAGATGGAAAACACTAAAGTGATTCTAGTGTGACTTACCATTACGAATAAATAATTTTCCATATGTATTGTAGCTTGTCGAAACTGAAAATTAGAAATTATCATATTTGCCACACTGGAGGGTTTTTATTCTTGCTGTGGTTATTTGTATGACTTAAAAATTTGATTTTAATTTTTTATAAGAAAGTTAATTCTCAATAATTCATTTAACAATTAGAAAGAATCTGGGAACATAACCTCTAAAGAAGATAGGTAACTTGTTTAATTCTTATTAAAGTACTGTAATTTGTGCGATTTTGTGTGGACACTTAATGAAGTTGTAAACTGTGAGGATAGAAAGTTTTTTTTTCTCCTTTCTGAATAATACCCCCTTAACAACTTCATATAAATTCTTTGTTTTTTCTTTTAAGACAAGTTGTGAGTTGTTCAAACTTTCTGAGATATTCTTGTAAATCTCCGCGTTTCAAATGTAACTGCCTAAGTTTATCATTTTCATCTTGTCTTGGAATATTTTGTGTAAGTTTGTCCGACGTAAGTGGGATTACTAACTTCAACATCTTATTTAACTGTATTTGAAGTAATTTACTTGCTAGGAATCTGATTTGGGTTTTTAACTTTTGTTTTTATTTAAAAACTTATTTTATTAATATTCTTAATTTATTTACCAGAGATTTCATCTGGACCTACAATATTTGATAATGGAACTTTACAAATTTGAAATTGAATGGATGTCCCAATAAGAAGTGCTCGTACATTACATTCATTTTTTCAATCTTGGAATTTACGTTATTCCTCCGCGAAACAAATATTATTACTGGATTCCACGAATCTAAACCTCATCAAGATTATCTATCTTACTTACTTTACTGATAGCTTTTTTATTTCAAAACTTGTTTTCTACCAAGGTCAACAATAGATTAAATATTATTTAGGTAATCGTTTCATTTCAAAGCTGCAAGAAAGCATTGTTGACCTCCAGTCACGTTAGCGGAGTAAATTGTTTTACACTTTCTGATCAAAATAGCAATTTACCTCACTTTGTTGTACCGTTCAAGTTATCCTCAAAGGATAAATCTTGTGTGTACACAAACACAGGAATAATATTTCCAGACAAGATGAAAATGATAAACTTTAGGCAGTTACATTTGAAATGCCGGGATTTACAAGAACATCTCGGAAAGTTTGAACGACTTATACACCTTAAAAAGAAAAAAACGGAAAATTTATACGGCGGTGTTAAATGCACATTCTGGAAGGAAAACTTTTTATCCTTTTTAGTTCGCACACTTTTATTTAGATTTTTGTAACCTACATAAAGCTGCGTAAACGATTTATTTATTTATTCGTGACTATTGAGCTTGAAACAACGCTTAATATTATTGTGTAGGCCATTTTGTAAAAGATAATTCGTTCTTTTAAATTGAAACAATGTAGACATTAAGTAACACATTTTAAATCTAATTTCCCACATGTTAAAAATTTAAATAATCAAAGGAGCTGGTTACGATAATTAGCCGCATGGAAATGGATTTCCTGCCAGGCTATGCTGAAAACAATAGACTCAAGCTTAATCGGCCAAATTACTTTAGTTTTGATTAAGTTTTCAGACCTATTTTGATGGTGACACATTTTTGGACTTTATCCTTCTCCATACCACGGTCGAACTTCGTTTCATCATCAACTCGCTTATGGTTAACCGTAAGACTTCACGTTTTAAAAGCTCCTGTTGTGGTTTGGACTTTTTTTCTAGGAAGTCTCCATTAATCTACTTACAGAGGTCAACTGTCTAGGATCGCATTTTTTTGAACTTTTTGTAGTGCCATAACGTAGGACTTGGTCTGTCCGTTACGTTACAACTTTCTCTTTACACCAAGTCACCTGCGGTAGCTAGCGTAAGATTTGGATTTCTACTAAACCGACTGTGATTTCGCTCCCACTAGTTTTGCAAAGAAAAACACCTGTGATAGCCAATAGTTGAGCCTCGCTCTTCTACTAAGCCAATTGGGCCGCCACACTATCAGTTTCTGCCCTTCTGCAAGCAACAGTGACAAACGATTAGACCGTGCTTCTCCACCAGGTCCCCTGTGGTGGCTAATGGTACGACTCCACCTTTTAATAAATCTTCTGTTGTGGCTGACCCTTGGAATTTTTCTTTCTACAAAGTATCTATTAGTTTACCTACGCAGATCGACAATCGAGCGTCGTCTTTTTAGTACGAAACAATTTAACAATAATGCCCGTTTCGACAAGCCTCAACGGCCCGAGAGGTCCTAACGACCCGACAGGGCCGGGATCCTATTTAAGAACTGAGGCCCGGCTCGACCTAAACCCGAGCTTTGGGCAGGGCCGCGCAAAAGCCCAACCAAGAAACTCGACCCATGCAGGCTTCCACGGCACAATACTAAATTTCTCCGCTTTAGTTCAGTATAAAAATAATGCCCATCCCGACAGGCTCCATCGGCTCGAAAAGCCCGAGAGGCTCCAACGATCTGACAGGACCCAGAAATCTAACTGGTTTGAGAACCTTTAACGATTCAACAGATCCGAATGACCCGACAGGCTCTAGAGACCCCATAAGACCAAATGATCCGACAGGTCCGGGGTGCCCTTTAAAGCTGAAGCCCGGCCTGACCCAAATGCGAGCTTTGAACCGAGCCGCGCAAGTTTCAGTATGAAAATAATAATGCTTGTGCTGGTCAGTACGAAAATTACTCCTGTCCGAGTCAGTACGAAAAAGATCTCGACCCGGGGCAATACGAAATCATCTGCTTCGGATAACTACAAAAAATAAGCTCCGAGAGGTCCGACAAGCCTATGAGATCCGAAGTGCCTCACAAGTCCGAGAAGCCCGAGCGGCCTGTCAGGTCCAAGCGGTCCAAAGTACGCGACAGGACCGAGCAGTCCGACAGATATAACAGATGTAGGTCTGAAAAGCCTGATAAATTTTTAAAGTACGGCCCGGTCCGGCCTGAACTCGAGTTTCGGATCGGACCACGTACAGGCGTAAAGTACGACTTATCCGCTAAGCCACAACTTCCTCTGTACACCGAGTCACCTGCAATAGCTAACGTAGAACTTGGCTGTCTACTAAATCTACTGCGGTCTTTCCCCCACAGGATCTTCAACATATCAGCTGCGATAGCCGACAGTTGATCTCCAAAGCTACCTACAGCAGCTATTTCTTTCCACAAAGTCCTTATAGGTTACCTGCAGACATCGACACTTAGGTATCGCTTTTTTTACCAAGTTACTTGTTGCTGTACAAGGTCGGACTTTGCCTATCAACTAAGCTTAAGCCACAACTTTCTTTTCTCACCAAGTAACCTGCAGTTGCTAACAATTGGACTTTGTCTTCTACTAAACCAAGTGTGGCATTGCTTTCTACAAGGTCTTCAAGAAACGACCTGCGATAACCAGCGATTGAAATTGGCTCTTCTGGTAAACCATCGTGCGTGACACTCTGTCAGACTTTACCCTTCTCCAAGGTGCCTATGGTGGTTAACTGTAAGGCTTTACTTTCTAAGAATTCTTGTTGTGGCCCACGTTTAGTTTTTTCCTTTCAACAAGGTTTCTATTAGCTTGCCTGAAGTCGTCAACGGTAGGGTATCGGTTTTTTTTACTAAGTTGCTTGTGGTAGCACTTTATCTAATGGTAGGACTGGATCTTCTACAAATCACTTGCGATAGCCAGCACTTGGGCTTGGCTATTCTAGTAAACCGCAGCGTCAGACTTCAAGTCAGCTACAGCGACCAACAGGAGACAAGACAGTAAGATTTTGCCTTCTAAATCTGCTGTTGTGGAATCTTTTTCTACTGGATTATGCACGGTGGTCAACAGAACGACATTAGATTGGTTTCTGCTCTCGTCATCAAACTTCAACATTTTCTAATTACCATGGCTACCGATTTTGTCTTTTTTCTTCTTCATAATATCAGACAAAGTTATACTTTTTTAAATTAGTTAGTGAAAGGAGAGTAGAGGCTGGACCAGTTTCTTTTTACTAAGCCGCCTGTAGTAGCGCAAAGTCGGATTTTGCTTAAACCACTTACGGTGGCTAATGATCAGACTTCTTCTGTCAACTAAGTCCCTTACAATAGTTGACGCTAGGGTTGACCCTTTACTAAAGCGACTGCAGTTTTTCTCCTTGCTAGATCTTCAAAGAGTCACCCGCGATAAGCATCAATTAGGATTTGCCGTCTGGGGCGGCCCGCTGTCAGGCTTTGCCCTTTTCCAAATGACAGTGACTAATGGTTGGCTTGTACTTCTACACTAGGTGGCCTATGGTGTCTAATGGTAAGACTTTACCTTCTAATAAACCTCTTGTTGTGACCGAAGCTTGGGATTTCTGTTTCCACAAAGTCTCTATTAGGTCACTCACGGTGATTAATTGAGGGACATCGTTTAAGTCACTCGACTTTGCCTATCTACTAAACCACCTGCTATTGGTCGGGTTTTCTATTTCCAAATTTAAATCATATAAACCCCACTATGAGGGATAATTCTCAAAGATTCCTGTTTCCCCTAAGTCGCCCGCGGCAGCTAACGGCAAGGATTGACTTTTTATTAAACCGACTGTAGTTTACTCCTCACTAAGTCTTTAGAAAATCACTTGCGGTAGCCAGCGCTTGGGTTTTGCTTTACTATCAAGTTGTCTCTGATAACATATTTTTGGATTTTATCCATCTCCAAGCCACCTGCAATGACCAACGCTAGGGCTATGCTTCTCCACTAAGTCGTCTGTGATGAAAACGGTAACGGGAAGGCTTCGTTCGTTTTCTAATAAACTTCTTGATATGATTTACATTTGGCCTGTTTATTTCATCAGTCTATTGGGTTACCTACGAAGATCAACAGTTAGCATTGCTTTTTTTATTATGTCGGCTACGGTGGCACGAGTTGGACTTTGCCTGTCCGTTAAGTCACAACTTTATCTCTACACTAAGTCACTTGGCCTTCTATTAAACCGACTGTGGCCTTCCTCTCCACTAAGATTTCAGAGCACACTTGCGATAACTAGCAGTTGACCTTTGACTGACCCACTTTCAAACTTACAGTCAGGCTTCACCTTACCGCCAAGTCGTCAATGATGGTTAACTGTAAGACTTTGCTTTCTGAGAGATCTTTTGTTGTGACTCACGTTTGACTTTTTTTTTCTTTCTGCAAAGTCTAGTCAAACATCATCATCATTATCAGAGCTCGAGCTTTGCTTGTTCACTAAGCCATCGACGGGGAATAGCGATCGAACTTCCTCTCTTTACCAAGTCATCTTGACCTTCTCCGCCTCTCCACCAAGCACTTTATACTATCCTTCTCTATATCAGTTACAGTGACTCATGGCCGAACTTTTTTAACGTCAAGCTTTGTCTTTCGTCAAGCTCCTTACAGTAACCAACGGCCAGGCTGTGCTTCGCCACCAAGTCGCCTATGGTAGCTAACGCTGGTAAGACTTTGGCTTCTAATAAACCTCTTGGAGTGGATTTTTATTTCCGTACAGCTTCTATTGAGTCCGGTGGTCAACAGACGGTCTTCGTCTTTTTACTAAGTCGCCTATGGTAGCACAAAGCCGAGCTTTGTCTATTTACTATACTAAGGCCGGGTTGCACAAAGCTCTGTTAAATGCTTGATTGATTGATATCAACCACTTGATCAAGTGATTAACCAATCAGAAGTAGTGAAATATTCAGACTTATCCAATCAGATCGGTTAATCAACTGATCAACTTGATCAGTGATTAAATTATTTTTGTGCAACCGAGCGTATGAGTCAGTTTTTCATTCTCCATCAAGACTTGACCCCTTGTAGTGACTACAGTTGGGCGTTACCTCCTCATTAGGTCCTCATAAGGTTATCGGCGGTAGTGAACAGTTGAACTTCTATCTTTTTCTAAGCCGCCTATTGAAGCACACGTCGTGCTTCATTCTTTTAATCACCTAGTCGCCTACGGTAACTAACTGCAAGATCTTGTTTTTTAATAAACTTTTTGTTAACAGTATCATTCTTTTACTAAATTGCCTGTGGTAACTCAAAACGGGTAGTTTTCAAAGTTTTTCTTTTCAAATTAACTGCGGTAGCGAACAGTTGGTCTTTTAGTTGTGAAAGCATACAATCGTGCTTTGCTCTTTTCTGAACTACTTACAGTAATCGATGGTCGCCCTTGCTTCTTCGCTAAGGCTTCTATGGTGGCTAACGATTGAACTTACCTTTTCACCAAGTAGTTAGTGATGGTAGCTTTGCCTTTCTCTAAGTTACTTACGATGAAGACTTACGGTCGAATACCTCTTCATCACTAAGGTAACCAACTACAGGGCTTCGTTCTTCTATTAACTAACTAAATAAATAAAGAAACCGCCAGGCTTTATCTTCTCCCGCACCCCTCATTATACAAATACCGTTCTGGAAGGAACCGTTTCTTTACGTCCTGCGTTTCGATTACATCCATCGCCGCCACTGATCGGCGACTTGCTGGATGTCCTTGGGCTCCCTCATCCATTCATTCCTATAGATCAGCGGGGTCGCCGGAAGTCCTGGGTGATCTGGTGCGCGGATTGCATTGCCTCGTTGCCACTGAACAACAGCATTGCCCGTTGATTGCCGTGGGGACTGTTGGTGCCTGACATCTGCTATAGAGAGGTTAGGTCTTCTAAATAACGGGCACCTTCGGTGGCATTTTTGTTGATTCGCATATCTTCTCCCAACGACCAATGGTTGGGCTTTGCTTCTACACTAATGGCAAGACTTCATCTTCTGACAAACCTCCTGTTGTAGACTACGCTTAGGCTTTTTCTTTCCCTAAAGTTTTCATCGGATCGCCTATGTGGTTCAGTTGGGCATTATCTTTTTACTAAGTGGCCTGTAGTGGCTCAGGGTTCTGATTTCACCTGTCCACTAAGCCACAAACGGTGGCCCTCTACTAAACTATTTATGGTGGTCATCTTTTTTTTCCTCCATAGTAGGTCTGTATAAAGTTATCTGCGGTAGCGAAAATTTAAGCTTTGACCTTGTACTAAACCGACACGATCGTGCTTTACCCTTCTCTAAGATAACTAGAGCAATCCAAGATCACTTATTACCTTTCCACAAAAGTTGTTTAGAGTGGCTAACGGTGGTACAAGAGCGTGCTTCGTCCTGTACCGAATCACTCACAACCGAACTTTTATTTTTCCTTAACCACCTTCGATGGTTGATGATTACACTCGTTTACTACTTGCTTTATTAATGAATACGATCGTTTGAACTAGCCTTCTATGCATCAGAGCTGTTGTTCTCAGATTTTGATAACTGTTTAGCTGACTGTTTTGTTGCTAATGTGTTTGGATTCTATTTTGCTGATGTCGTGCTTTTTTGATAATAAGATCTAATAGCAAATAGATAATGGCCAACTCTCAGAACTATGGCAGAAAGGCATTTTACGTTTTTGAAGAGTTCAGCTTTATCGTAATATTATTCTGATAGTTGTAACGATACATTATTCTTATTAGAGAATGTGATATCAAGATTATTACGATGCAATTCATCTTGATGGTTAACAAACTAGCACCTAATTAAACATATACATAGGCGGCAGGCGTTGTAATTTTTCGAGAGCGCGGTGGATTGTTTGAGTCGATGGCTACTCTCAGAATTATTATCGTATGACAAATTAGTAGCTCGTTTACAGGACAAAATGACTCATCGTAATTCTTTTTTTTATTTTCAGCTTTTTTTATAAACTTCTTGACGAGTTTATCTCGTTATTAGAAAAACAACTAAAATTAAATCAGCAAAGTTTCAAGTACAATAAAGAAGCTACTTTTTCTGAAAGCAATAAATTTCTTTTTTAATTGTTTTCTTTCACATAGGAGGAATACAATTTTAAGTATTATTAGTTGGAGTATCTTAGATCTAATTTAATCTTGTTGATATTATAAGTCAATATTTCATAGGACTGAAAATTCATTGGTCTTTCATTATAAGGTATCCATAAACCCTTATTAGGTAAAGGATAACTGAAAACCTTTCCAACAATAACTCTTCCATCGTACAGCAACCTTCCAATATTTAATGTCTGCCCTACTTCATAACCACCAACTACTAGACGACGATCAGTTAGAAGGTGAGTTTCATCACTCTTGGTTTGTATCCATTCAAGGTTCTCTTTGTGCTTGGAACACAGTATCTAAAATTATAAGATGCAAACTTAACCAGTAAATTGAAAAAATGATAGAAATGTTACTTTTATATTTTTATCCGTTGTAACTTCACTAGTGTGAGCAGTTGTATGTGCCTTTCGACAAGCAGGAAAAATTATTGCAGGTAAAAGTCCGAATTGTTCAAAATAAGCTTGTCCCACATAAGTGGGGTTATCGAATTCATCTGTGCCACCTTCTACCGCATCTTCTGGTATTATTCCAACGTATTCTCTCCAATAATAATCTAAAGTATTCAATAAAATTTTTTTTAATTGAAGTGAAAAGATTAATAAATGTGTTCTTACCAGGAACTTCATTCGATTTTATAAAACATTGTGGACAAACTTGACATTTTGTACCGTGAATTGTTGTTACATAAATAACACAAAGTTGTAAAGTTAAACACAAAGCAATTTTTGAGCTGTTCATGTTTCACAATTGAAATTAACTGTGAATCTTCAATGCACATTTTATCACTTGGTAAATGCGATGATAACATATTGAACTCTAACCTTATATTTTTTTTAAATTTGAATGATAACAATTAAATTAAACTAAACATATTTGCAATATTGTTTTTCTTAATTAATGTTATGTTTTTCCAGTATTTTTATTTTTAGATAAATGTTGGTACCCAGTTTTATCATTTTAGATTGATACTTCTTGTTGAATAAATAATTAAGTTATTAACTTAACAATCTGTTTTACTGCAATACTTTGACAATAATAATTCTAGACTCTACATGAATTAGGTTGTGATTCGTGGTAAAGATTGAGTTTAACGAAACCCATACGAAACTGAAAAGACATACGACCCCAACGAGTTTTTTTACATATAAATATAGGATAAACCGAAGCATATACGTTTTTTTAACTTTTTGAATAAAGTTTGTTTTTATTTACCTTAAGAAGGTTAATGTAGCCGAACTCATCTGTATTTACTTTGCTACGAGAAAAACAGGATTTTGTTACACTGGACAATAACTTACCAACAACACAAAATTAGCTCGCCTTTTGGCTAGCTCGGGTTGTCGGAGACGGGTGGGTTTGACGATGTTTAAAAGCTCGTTGTTGTCTTTAGGCTTGAAAGAAAAATGGAATAGGTCAAATTAGGCTTTTTAACGGTGGTTCTTCCAGAAACCATTAGCTGAGATCTTGGTATATTTATAAATTTGTGAAACTCACTGAACAATGTTAAGAAAACAAAGATTGATATATTCTGTTATTCAAAAACAAACTAAAATAAAATTTAGATGTAAGGGACGATTTTGCATTCCATTTAAACAAATAAAAGAGAAGTAGAGCAATCGTCTTACTGATGCGGTGGATTTATCCGTTGGTCGAATTCTCAAAGAAAGATTTCACTGCGGTCGATTCCAATCAGTCAGACTAATCAGGGAACACTCGGCGAAGAAATAGGTAACGGTACTTGACGAGAAATCTGCAGAAATCTGCAGAAATCTAACGCTAAATGTTTCCTATTTAGGTTAATGGAGGGTTAAGCTCAGCTTGGGCCACCGGAGGTGGCTAGCTGAGTGGCTCAATGACTGAAGAAGGCTAATGAAGAGCGAAGCCCAAACCATGTTTGTGCTTGTTTCTCTTGAAAAGTCTAACAGAAGGTGAAACTCAAGCTGGGGTCACCGCGGGTGACTTATTGAGTAGCTCAGTGATTAAAGAAGTTCAATGGGGGGCGTTTGCGTTTACTTTTCTTTGAAAGCTCAATGGAAAGTAGATTCGAGCTGAACTCACCGGACGTGGCTCATTGAGTGAATCAATGATTAAAGAAGGTTGATGGGGCCGCATTCGTATTTACTTCTCTTAAGAAAGTTAATAGAGTGTGAGGTCTCCGGTCACCCGGCTCGCATTTGTATCTACTTTTCTTGAGAAGGTTAGTAGAGGGTGAAACGAAGCCGCCGGAGGTGACTACTTGAATTGCTGAGTGGTTAAAAAAGATTAATACAGGATGAAATCCGAATTACGACCAGAGGTGGCTCGTTAAACCATTCAGCTTGTCCCGCGTTTGTATTTATTTCTTAAGTAAGTTAATTGAGGGTTAATCCCGAGCTTGGGTCACTGTTGGTGGCTCGTTAAGTTGAAGAAGCATGTGGTCTATTAAGGGACACAGGACAGCTCGCGTTTGTATTTCGTATTTTTAAGAAGTTTAGTTCCACGCTTGTAGCTACGATGCCCCCTATTGGAAATTTATGTAATAAAACACCATAACTCCTGTTTAAAACGGTTTTACCATAAGTTAATTGACAGTTTCGTTTTAGATGTGATACATTTTCAAGGCAAAAAATTACTAAGGTTACAGTAAAGAATGTTAGTTGCTATTAAACACAGATTTATTCAGTAAGGGACATGGTCTGCAAATTGGGAACTAAAGAATTAACAATAACAAGGACTACTCAAAATAATTTTCTTCAAGATAATAAAGGATAAAGCATGACCGTGAACCACCGGATGTGGTCCGCTGTCAGGTCAGAAATTGAGAACTCGGCCCGCTGCAAGTGACCAGTTGGATGATTCAAGCCAACCAGCGTTTATATTAACATTCCTTAAGAATGTTAGTGAATGGTTAAGTTTTACGGCTTTTTGAGTGAATCAATCGCTTTAGAAAATCAATCGAGGACGAACCCTCATCATTGCAGGTGGCTTGTTGAGTGACTTAGTGTCTGAAGAAAGCTAATACAGGGCGAAGCCTAACTTTGGACCATTGCAAGTGGCTTCTTAAGTGACTCAGTGGCTGAAGAAGGTACAAGGAGGGCGAAGCCTAACTTTGGGCCATTGCAGGTAGCTTCTTCAGTGACTCAGTGACTGAAGAAAGTACAAGGATGACGAAGTCTAACTTTGATCTATTGTAGGTGGCTTATTGAGTTACTCAGTGTCTGTAGAAAATACAAGAAAGGCGAAGCCTAACTTTGGGCCATTGCAGGTAGCTTCTTCAGTGACTCAGTG